>JZKD02S0491841.1:483678-532929 GCA_000966675.3 Picea glauca
CTCATCTCATCCCTTTATTTGCATGGTCCAGGGTTGACATTTGTCACTCATGCAACTGCATGCATTCCTTCAGCATGTGTTCCTTCCATTTGGAAGTTGCTTTTCCTTCCAAAAGAACTTAGGATAATACATGTTATTCACATGTCTTTTGGAATATTATTAAATTATTATTCACAAGTCTTAAGCCCCCTAGGCTTAACACTTATCCCCTTTTCCCACCTTCCAGCCCCTAATCCCTTTCCCTCTCTATGGATGCTTAGTCCCCTATCACTCATTCATCGTGTCAGCCTGCATGCGGTGGTGTTTATATTTTATTAATGTGTTGCATACATACAGGTACAAAATCAGTCCCTTGGCCTACCACCCTTAGGCTCTCTGGCCTAACAGTCACATAAGCACATCGTCTTATACAAACTTGTCTCACTAGCCTATAAAACATATTTACAATTCATTTCATAAACCATATTTACAAAGGGCTCGGCCTTGGGGACACTACAGTCCAAGTATTATTTCAACGCCCTTCTGGCATTTTGTAACTTCCATTTACTCATAAATGATCCATCCAAGTTCACTGTTGAAACCATGGGCTCTGAACTTGAATTTTGTCCATTTCGACAACAATTATTTTCCGAAACTTTTTCTTCAAATTCCACTAAAATGTCCCATCTAGGCTCATTGTTTAAACCATGGCTCTCATACCATTTTCTAACATGCCCAACCACCAACAGGCCATGCAACGTCACTTCCTGGATGTCTCTCTTAGCTCTGATACCATTTTGTAACGTCCCCAACAACCAATATGCTAGGCCACGCCACTTCCTGGACATCTCTCTTAGCTCTAATACCATATTGTGACGTACACAGCCACTCAAGTTGGGTCATGATATCGAAAAACACATTCTTATTGAGCTTTTGATAACCAAAAAGTATCATACCAAGCAATAGAGCTATTGGGCTATGGCACACAGAAACTCTTGCAGAACATCATACATACATAACTTAACCGACAATAATATTATGCTAATATACAGATAAATGTGGAAATAACAGTAAATATTATACGTACAACATATACACGCTAAACTCATAAATATAAAACATGTACAAATACAAAGAAAGTAAATGAAGACATAAATGGTACTTATCTTTTGTTTTTTTAGAAGACCACCAGCTGCATGCAGACCTTCCATGAACCTCCCATCCATAGACCATGTTGCTCATCACTCTCAGCAGTGGGTCACCCCCGAGTTGGGACTAAACTCCACCCGGGTAAAGCGATTCCTAGGCTAGGCTGAGACATTGGGATGTTACACAGTCAATCAGAAAGGATTCCCTCTGAGGAGACAACTTATACACACAACCTATAGCCTCTCATTCCCCACATTCATGTCCCACCCTAAGAAGTGTGCCTCTTCTCTACTCAACTATTCTTCGTCTGCCCCACTTCCCTTCCAGGGCTTCAACAACAGGACAGACACGAATTCTTAGAGCACTATAGTTTTTGTTGGGCTCCCTCTAGGAGAAATCACTTTCCCAACAACCTCTCACCTAGAGAGAGTTGTTCACAAGCCTGACAACTTGTTTCTTCTTTCCCGACAAAATCTCTCACCTGGAGAGAGTTGCTTACAGGCTTGACAACCTGCTTCTTCGATCCAGCTCCTTAGCAATACAAAAAAAACATTCAGCTAATGCACAGGTGATGGCAACAACTGAAACCGAGTAAGGACACAGAAGATGGCAACAAGCCATGCTCAACAAAGGAATTGCGTTGGCAGCAACAACCAATTGTTAAGACACAACACAGGCTCAGGAAAAGTACAGGTGCATTGTGCTTCATAGGAAAAAACGGGTTAGCTTCACAAGTTTACTGGTTTCAAAGGCGCGTGAATGATGTAGAGGTTGACGATGGAGATGATGGCTCAGTACGTGAGTCAGTGGGTGAATCGGGTAAGATGGAAGACTTCTAGAGAATGACTAAAGTCCCCCCCTGAATGGAAAGAGTGGAGAGGGAACGCGATCATGGGGAGAGACGTGAGAGTGGAGGGTGAACCCCCAACGATATGGCTTTCCCAACTGTAAGCTGCATGAGCTTAGGTTGACACATTTTCTCCCGAAGTTGCATGAGCTCCACTTAACACTATTTCCCTTTTCCCCGGGAACTTAGCACAACACAGATTATGTCAAACCTTAGCCTTTGGAAATAATAATATAATATTATTCTTTTAGAGGTAAGCCCTCTAGCTTATCCCCTAATCCTAGACACTTAGTCCCTTCCCTCACCCTACCTAGTGGAGCTTAGCTCCCCATTCTCTTTTTTTGTGGTCGGTCTACATGCAACGATGTATTTATATTAGTGATATGAGTATTTACATATACAAAAATAGGCTCTTTGGCCTTTAGCATCTAGGCTCTTCGTCCTATTCATCACATAAGCCTCCTAGCTTATAATCACTTGACTCACCAGCCTACAAAACATATTTACATTCATATTTACAACTAGGGCTCGGTCTTGGGATGTTACAAAAGGGACACTCACTATAGAATTTCCATGGACATTATGGCATGAATGGGTGTTGCAGAGTACTGTAGCTCCTTTTTTATGCTTCAATATCCTACTCCTAGATGTTTTTCTGAACTATGGAACAATAACACTACCAAAATAATTGAATATGTTCCTTTCGTAGCNCCCTTCTGGCATTTTGTAACTTCCATTTACTCATAAATGATCCATCCAAGTTCACTGTTGAAACCATGGGCTCTGAACTTGAATTTTGTCCATTTCGACAACAATTATTTTCCGAAACTTTTTCTTCAAATTCCACTAAAATGTCCCATCTAGGCTCATTGTTTAAACCATGGCTCTCATACCATTTTCTAACATGCCCAACCACCAACAGGCCATGCAACGTCACTTCCTGGATGTCTCTCTTAGCTCTGATACCATTTTGTAACGTCCCCAACAACCAATATGCTAGGCCACGCCACTTCCTGGACATCTCTCTTAGCTCTAATACCATATTGTGACGTACACAGCCACTCAAGTTGGGTCATGATATCGAAAAACACATTCTTATTGAGCTTTTGATAACCAAAAAGTATCATACCAAGCAATAGAGCTATTGGGCTATGGCACACAGAAACTCTTGCAGAACATCATACATACATAACTTAACCGACAATAATATTATGCTAATATACAGATAAATGTGGAAATAACAGTAAATATTATACGTACAACATATACACGCTAAACTCATAAATATAAAACATGTACAAATACAAAGAAAGTAAATGAAGACATAAATGGTACTTATCTTTTGTTTTTTTAGAAGACCACCAGCTGCATGCAGACCTTCCATGAACCTCCCATCCATAGACCATGTTGCTCATCACTCTCAGCAGTGGGTCACCCCCGAGTTGGGACTAAACTCCACCCGGGTAAAGCGATTCCTAGGCTAGGCTGAGACATTGGGATGTTACACAGTCAATCAGAAAGGATTCCCTCTGAGGAGACAACTTATACACACAACCTATAGCCTCTCATTCCCCACATTCATGTCCCACCCTAAGAAGTGTGCCTCTTCTCTACTCAACTATTCTTCGGCTGCCCCACTTCCCTTCCAGGGCTTCAACAACAGGACAGACACAAATTCTTAGAGCACTATAGTGTTTGTTGGGCTCCCTCTAGGAGAAATCACTTTCCCAACAACCTCTCACCTAGAGAGAGTTGCTCACAAGCCTGACAACTTGTTTCTTCTTTCCCGACAAAATCTCTCACCTGGAGAGAGTTGCTTACAGGCTTGACAACCTGCTTCTTCGATCCAGCTCCTTAGCAATACAACAAAAAAATTCAGCTAATGCACATGTGATGGCAACAACTGAAACCGAGTAAGGACACAGAAGATGGCAACAAGCCATGCTCAACAAAGGAATTGTGTTGGCAGAAACAACCAATTGTTAAGACACAACATAGGCTCAGGAAAAGTACAGGTGCATTGTGCTTCATAGGAAAAAACGGGTTAGCTTCACAAGTTTACTGGTTTCAAAGGTGCGTGAATGATGCAGAGGTTGACGATGGAGATGATGGCTCAGTACGTGAGTCAATGGGTGAATCGGGTAAGATGGAAGACTTCTAGAGAATGACTAAAGTCCCCCCCTGAATGGAAAGAGTGGAAAGGGAACGCGATCATGGGGAGAGACGTGAGAGTGGAGGGTGAACCCCCAATGAGATGGCTTTCCCAACTGTAAGATGCATGTGCTCAGGTTGACACATTTTCTCCTGAAGTTGCATGAGCTCCACTTAACACTATTTCCCTTTTCCCTGGGAACTTAGCACAACACAGATTATGTCAAACCTTAGCCTTTGGAAATAATAATATAATATTATTCTTTTAGAGGTAAGCCCTCTAGCTTATCCCCTAATCCTAGACACTTAGTCCCTTCCCTCACCCTACCTAGTGGAGCTTAGCTCCCCATTCTCTTTTTTTGTGGTCGGTCTACATGCAACGATGTATTTATATTAGTGATATGAGTATTTACATATACAAAAATAGGCTCTTTGGCCTTTAGCATCTAGGCTCTTCGTCCTATTCATCACATAAGCCTCCTAGCTTATAATCACTTGACTCACCAGCCTACAAAACATATTTACATTCATATTTACAACTAGGGCTCGGTCTTGGGATGTTACAAAAGGGACACTCACTATAGAATTTCCATGGACATTATGGCATGAATGGGTGTTGCAGAGTACTGTAGCTCCTTTTTTATGCTTCAATATCCTACTCCTAGATGTTTTTCTGAACTATGGAACAATAACACTACCAAAATAATTGAATATGTTCCTTTCGTAGCAACCCAATCTTTAACATAACTTGATATCCATCCACTGTTAGGGTTAGGGTTTTTGCATGCGTCAACTCTCAATTAATTTTAGGGTTTTGGATCCTCTAGAATCTTTTTTAAAGTCCACATATGACTAGCCCCACATGTGTAAGTAATGGGCGTTGACATGGCATCCACTTGGTACCATGGTGGTCAATAGGGCAAGTCAACTTGTAGAAGACTAAGTTTTTCATACAAACTCCGATTAAGGCAATGTTTGCACAATTGGAAATATTACAGTGTGTAGAAAAACATTCAAGAGAGCCAAAATCAAAATTGTTTTACCCCAAAACGATGTTATTTGATGCCTCAAATTGGCTCTAGAAGTTTCTAGACACCAAATCACCAAACTTGAGCTTGCCTCTAAAATGGGCTTGTCATGACAATTCTTCCAATTTTTCTTCTCAGAAAGTACCAACATAGATGAAAAAACCTATAATGAATCATTCTACTTCATACCTCCCCATTTACGGAGGGATTTGGTGCCCAAAATATTTTACTAAACGAGGTGAGGAAATTTCTCCTCTACTTTAATCTCCTTGGAGTAACATTTGGCCTTACTTGGAAGTTTCCCTTTCAACCCAACCTACCAAAGTTCATGCTACCCCTACAATATGTGACCTAGGAAACCGATGTGGGAGAAAACCCAACGAGAAGGTTTTGCGTAGATTTTATGCTCTCTTTTTCCGAGTTATGAAATGCATGTACAAAGAAAGAGACACTCACTTTGGAGTTGTCATGGACATTGTGGCCTTAATTGCTATTATATAATCTTCTACCTCCTTTGTTATGATTCAATATCTCATTCCTATATGGTCTTCTCAACTATGGAACAATAGCAATACTAAAAGAATGAAACTCTTTCTTTTCTTAGTGGCCTAGTATTTATCATAACCTAATCACCTTATAAGGATAGGGTTAGGGTTATTGCTTGGGTTAATTCTCAATTAGTGTTAGGGTTTTACACCATATACAATCTTTTTGGATGTCCACACATGACTAGCGGGACAAGTGTGAGTAATGGGGTTGATGTGACATCCACTCCATACCATGGTGGTGAATAGGGTATGCTAATTTGTAGAGGCATAGCTTCAGTATACAAACTCCAATTGAAGTGATTTTTACACAATTGGAAAACTTACACTGTGTAAAACAACATCTAGGAAATGAGAGTGAAACTCACTAAATTTTGACTTGAATAAGTGTTCAGATTTCAAATCACCAAAATAAAACCTACAAATCAATTCTTACAATTTTTTCTCCCAAAATATACTAAAATAAATAAAAAATTATATAATTATCCATTCCATATCCAATAAATAAGATTGAGGAATTTTGTTAAAACCTTTAAATATAGAAAGTCAAGATAGCAATCATATTCCAACCCAAATTAATTTTGAGTTATATTTTGATAAATAGTATTCTTTTAGAGTAATTACTATTTTTTATTGTTCAAAATCTATTTTTAAATGTAAAAATCAATTTAATATATATATCTTACATTTGACATTTTCCTCACAAGTAACAATATTTAACTTTTCGTTAGTCTATTTTTATCGTTCTGTATATATATCGGTTACACATTAAAAAAGACATCAAGTAAAAGTTGCTTTGAACTTCGCATGAGTTTACTTGGAATGTCGCTTTTATTTACCTGAAACTTCTCAAGTAAATAATCGAAGATAAACAGAGACTTCCAGTCCACTCAATTTCTCCACCAGTAGATGGTTGCAACTTTCCATGTGGATGTGGATGGTTCGAATTTCCATGTACCTTCACCATGTCGGGGGCATGGAGCATTATAATTATATACAAAGAGTAGCAGAAGAGATCGAGGAGAGACGGTGGATTGAATTGCTTAAAAAATGAGCAAAAATGATGGGCAGTGCATCGATGAGCCGTTGGGATTTCTTTGGGGTATTCCCTCGACAATCATGGCTTCTGTGATATGCATAGTGGGCATGGTCGTCTGGATACTTGGGTTCGTAGTTATATTTTCTCATCGTCTCTTTTTATATGATGCCCGCAGCTTTAGAAAATTAGTGCTATATTTTCTTGGGTGAAGAACCAGTGCTATATTTTCTGATGGGTGTGTTGTGTTTTGCTATGTAACAGGATGCTGGTTACGTTGATATGCCCGTGCCTTATGCATGACTCAATTTTGGTAGAGGTCGCCGTGGAGCTTGTCAGAGCTCCTCTTTACACAACGGAATGCTTCACCGGTTCTAAGGGGCTCCCTGCCAAGCACAATGTGTTCTCAGGAGATCAGCCCTTTTATTCCTACTATACTCTATGAGATAGATGAGATATTGAACTGACTGTAAATTGCTTTGTTTGAAAGGTTCTGCTTCCTGAATGTAGATTGCTTTATTTGAAATTTTCCAGAAAATGTTTTTTATGGGAATTTTTGGAAATTTTTATAGAAGTTGTATATGTTCTTCTCATATTTCTCAAGCCATTGATTCATAAACAATTAAAATATGATGCTATGAAATTTCAGCAGAGTAGGCTGTTTTTAGGCATTTATGATTCTGCATGAAATATTGATTCTATTCTACTGTCCATTAGGTCTTTGGATTTAAGATGAAAATAATGCTCTTTGGGGAGGGAGCTTACATATATGTGGACGCCTGTCTGAGGATTTTGGTGGTTGTTTTGTTTGCAAGTTTCAAGTATCTCTGTTGATGTAATTACAGTTTGGTGCAGCTGTTATTACTACTACCAATAATTCTTAGTTTATGTTTTGGTTACTTAACATGGTTACATGTTGAACCGATCATGCTGGACCTAAGAGCCTTGCTCCAGAGTTATTTCCAGCAGAACACAAATGATGAACAGATATCCATTACAGAACAGATTAGGATTACGTTAAGGGTTTATTCATTTCCACTACCTTAATATGTAGTTCCGTTTCAGGCTTGCTCATCTCAATATAACAATATCTCATCTCTGACTAGCTCCGTTTCAGGCTTGTTCTCTCTTTCAGTATTGACCTTTGCTCACCTCCCACAAGTCACTGTGCAGTATCTTAGCTATCACCCGAACCTCTTATGGAATCCAATTCCGTTTCAAAGACTCTTACGTTCAAGCGAACTCCGCTTGTTTTGTCCTTTCTTTTTCTTTCCACCAATTTAATTTTTTTCTTTGTCTTTGACGACCAATTTATGCTTTTTTGTCCTTTTTACCGACTGTTTTTTAAATTTTCTTTTTCCTTCGATCCGTATAATATTTTTTATAGTTTTTGTTTTTTCTAGTTTTTGTTTTTTATCCTTTTAGTTGGGTCAAGATTTTGTTTTGCTGCTTCTAATTTTTGGAGTGTAATAAGTTTATGGCAGGCTAAAAATTCTACGAAATGAGGATTTTTTTGGAGGCATATTTGTTATACATATATATGAGGATTTTTTGGAGGCATATTTGTTATACATATATGATAACATAGAAGAGTATCTTGAATGTATTAAAAAATAGGAAGTTAAGGTAGAAATAAGAAGTTAACTAGAGTGATGAAAATTTAAATAAAAGAAAAAAGTTAGGGAGCCTAAAGGTTATTAGAAGGGTAGTTGAGTTTGTTCATGGATGAAAAAAAAGTGTAAAACATTTAATTGATTTCTAAAAGATGAGAAATATAGGAGAAAATACAAGTGAAGTTAATAGAAGTTTTAAAACTTATTGGTGTTGACTAGCTGTTCTAAGAAATATTTTATTTTTTTTTGGCGGAATCTCGGGATATAAATTTACACTAATCACTATTTTTTGTTGTTCAAAATCCATTTCTAGAATATTTAGCCTGCTGTTATGAACAATTTCCACTTTACAACTTTTTTAATCCTTTTGATTTTAATTGTTGAAGCTGTTGAACTTGAAATAAATAAATAAATTCATTTTAAGGAATTTGAGATTTTTTATATTATGATTTATTTATCAATTATTTTAAATCTATTTTAATGATAAATTTATCAAATCAAATAGTTTAAGTGAATGATCCTTTTGATTGGTAAAGCTCTTAATTTGAAATAAATAAATAAATAAATAAAGTAAGTCATGAGCTATGTTCAAATTATTTTGGATCTATTTTAATTATAAATTTAGGATTATTTTGATTTAAATCTTTAATCTTTAAATTATTATGAATCTTTTAACTTATAAATTTTATATAAATGTTTAGTATTTAAATTTGAGGTTCTGATTTATAAATTTTATATAAATGTTAAAAGAATGATCTTCTTGATTGATGAAGCTCTTGAACTTGAAATAAATAAAGTCTTGAAGCTGATGAAGCTTTTGATTTATAAATTTTATATAAATTATAAGTTCATGAAGATTTTGATTTATAAATTTTATATAAATATTTAGTATTTAATTAAATTAAGATTTTCCATTTTATTATTTATCTATCAATTATTTTAGATCTAATTTAATTATAAATTTATTAAATCAATTCTTTTATAATGTAAAATATGAGGAAAAATTTGGATCTCTAGGGATTTGATCCTTCTATGTACTTGAAATTATTAGTGACAAGTCTAAACTTTAGATGATCATCAATATGTATGTTCTCATGATTTAAACCTATTGAATTCTTTCAAATTGAAGTACTATAAAGAATGTTGCTTCAAAAGTTACATGGGAAATAAGGTGAACATTAAAAAAATAACAATGTAAGGATGAAGAAGGTAAATGGTATGAATGCAATAGGATGCATACAATTAATGAAAAATAGATTACACAATTATCGTAGTGATACCATTTATAGTGATTATATGCTCTTACTATCACTATTTTTCATGAGCAATTCATTCTAATGGGATAATGTCATTGTGGAAGTGGATCTTCTATTGTACTCCACCTATCCACCTCTAACTCCAATCAAATTTCTTTCAAAATCACATCTAATGGGGCACCACTAAGGTGTACCAATTGGTCAATAAGTCATCTTATTATAGAACCATGGACAAATGTTGGTCCGATCTTGTGTGAAGATTTTATAGATATGAATACTATAATGAATACCATCTAACTTATATTTTAAGAATATTTTTAATAGTTCCCTCAATAACATACTTGTTCTCATACGAGCATAGATGAGATTCACTAATAATTCTTTAAAATTCATGTTATGTTATTCAACATGTTCAGAGAATGATCCTTTTGATTGGTGAAGCTCTTGAACTTGAAATAAATTCCTTGGTTTTTCGTCCAACATTATAAATATCGACTAAGCTATTATCTCATGGGTTTTCACTAAGAGAGAACACTTGTTGCAAGGTGTAATGTCCCCAAGGCCAAGCCCTATTGTAAATGATGTCTATGAAGTATAGAGCTTGTTTATAAACTGTAATTCAAGTTTATAAGGATGGTGAGCCAAGTTATATAAGCTAGTGGGCTTATGTGTTATTAGGCTAGGGAGCCTAAGTGTTGAAGGCCAGGAGCCTGATTTTTGTACATGTAATTATGCACAATATTAATACAAAACATCTCTACGTGTGGATCGACCACGATGAATGAGTGATGGGGGACTAAGCATCCACAAAGCCTGGGTAAGGGAGAGGGGGTTGAGAGGTTGGAAGAGGGGCTAAGATGAGGGGGCTTAAACCCTTGAGAATAATATTAAATTATTACTATTCCAAAGTTGTGTTAATGTGATGTTTTATCCTAAGTTCTTTGGAAGGACGAGTGACTTCCAAATGGGAAGGAAAGAGCTTCATGGGTGACAAGTGTCAACCCAAGCGCATATAGTTAAAACTGTTGAGTTGAGCCGTGATGGGGGTTCCTCGTCCATTCTATCGTTGACTGTCTGAACCGGGAATCCCGTATGACCTCTACAAGAATATCCTCATGCAAATCTGAAACCAAAAAGGCCTGTGTTGATTTCTAGAGGAGTTGGTAAACCCTCTGTCAAAACCATCGAGTCTATGTTCGACCTTCGCGTGGATTTCTTATCATGTATCCCCGAACCCAGAACCGTGAGTCTGTTCTGTATGGATGGTTGGGAAAATCGAATGTCCCGTAATTGTTGAGCCTGGTTCGGTTGAAGCGTCTGTATGTCACCTGGTTTGGGAAACCCGTGTTTGTTGTCCGAGTTGAATGTGGCGGCCACGCAGTTCTTGGCTGGGTGTGGTTTGTTGTTGTTGTATGTTCATTGTTGAGCCTTATTGTTTTTCTTCTTTGTAAGGGAAAGAGATTAAGGAAACTGGTTGTATGACTTGTGTATAACCTCTCTCCAGGTGAGGGAGGTGATTGTTGTTGAACAGGCAGGTTTTACCAAGGCCGTGAGTGACTCTCTCTAGGTGAGAGAGTGTGCAGAGGAAGGAGAGAGCTCTTGGAACGAACCCTGTAGCTGCCACAAAGCTCAGAGATTTTTGGTATGGTCTGTTTTTGAAGCCCAAGGCAAGGGAGGTTAGCAGTCGAAGGACTGTCTAGGTGATAGAGAAGGTGTATACTCCTGGGGTGGGACAGGCATGTGGGGAAGGAGATTCTATGGGCAGTGGGCATAAGTGGTTCCTGGGAGAGAATCCTCCTTCTTTTACGTGTATTCTTCCTATAAACCTTACCTAGCCTAGGATTCCTTACCCGGTGGAGCTTAGTCCCAGCTCGGGGGTGACCTACTGCTGAGAGTGATGAGCACCGTGGTCTAAGGCTGGGAGGTTTGTGGAAGGTCTACACGCAGTTGGTGGTGCGTGACAGTTTCAAAGATAAGTGTCAGTATGTTTTGTAATTCTGTAATTAATTAAATTGCATACCTGTGATTCTTGCAATGTTATCATGTATTTTTTTGTGCATATGAATTATTGTTATTTCCATTAACTCTAAAATGCTAGAAGTAATTATGTGTTTAACTGTAATTAAGCATTTTAAGTTCATTAGAATGGACAATGTGTTACAGAAGTGTTTTTTCATGTAGTAGCATTGGCCGGACCGTGGGGTTGATGGCCGAGGGTGTTACAGTATGGTATCAGAGCCTAGTTTCAACATTGAGCCTGCATGGGCCGAATAAGTGGTATTTGAACCGAGGTTTTGAGAAGACAATGTGTCTGGAGGAGTAATTTCAGACCTTAGAATGTTTATGAGTGTCAACGAACTACTTGACTGTGTTACAAAGCTCATAAGGTGTAGCAGTATTATAAAACAACAGCTGGCATGGTATATGGCCATAGGAGAGAGAGAACTCCACACTAGAAGTGTTGGATTCATAGAATCTGTTCAGGAGGAAAGGATAACCCTCGCGATCGACAAATCTGGAGAACGTGCACAAGGTTTAAAACCCTTTGTAGTTGCACAGGAGTGTGGAGATCGCGATACGTGAAATCCCAAATTCGTCAGGACCATCCATCGGAAATGATTCGTGGAGAGCGATCAACCTTTCACTGAATCATGATTTGAAATGGTCTAAGGGTGATTTCATGAGAATTCACGAAACGTGAATTCATGATTGGATCACAACCGTCGATCTAAGAGAGATCTAGACCATTAATTGTCCAAGAAGAAATCGACATTTCAAGAATAGGGAGGATGAAGGTGGAAAATCCTTCGACCTCATGACACACAAAATCCCGATACGCGAAATGTCGATGATATCTAAGTCATTAGATCATGGGGAATCAAGACCATTGGATCAAGTAAATGATAGACTGTAATTTTGGAATTTCGGCAAACGAAAGTTCGAGATGTGTGGATGCACGAGCTCCTTATGCCCGAAACTCCAAAACGGAAAGTGAAAGTAGTGGGGCCCCATGACATCGTTGGGAGTGAGGTGGACCTTCTTAAGGACACCATGCGTCACTACCTTGGTGGGCGAAAAAATTTTTGTGGGGCCGGAGTCTAAGGAAATCGAATTTTCAGAAGTCGGGGGTTGGAGAGGGAAGCGAGGATGAGAGCCTCGAGGACCGAAACCCTGAAACCTGAAGTCTCGAAGTCCCAAATCTTTGAAGAAGGAAGAACCGTAGAGGATTTTTAACCGTTGGATGTTGGGTAAACGTGGATCGTCGATCCACCCGATTTACGCAAAATCGGTAAATTGAAACTTCCGGAGATAGATGTGTGTACCTTAAACTCTTCGAAGGTCAAAAACCTGAGTAGAACCTAGTAGTCTAGCATTTGGTCATGACCTTTGGTTATGAGGGTAGGGAGAAAGAGGGAGCTATCACCCGAAAATTACAGAGCCGAGCAGAACTCGAAAAATTTGTGAAGTCTAAGCGTTTTCTTAAATCAGAATGGTTTTGAATGTGTGGAATTTGCTAAGAATGACAACCTGAAAAATCCCTGTTGTATGTATGTGCGTTTGCAGAAGCTTAGCAAGTTCTAGAACCGAATAGGTTTGTCGTTGAGATCAGAGAATGGAAGAGGTGTGGATTGCCTCCAATTCAGAGAATGAAAGAGAAGGAAGGAATGTCAACTTGGGAGTCGAAGGATCAAACACTAATGGGCAAGGAAAAGAGATGGATAATGAAGGACACATGATGAAAATCATTGAAATATTGCAGAAAGATGCCCAAGCTCGCCGAGATGATAGTCGAACACTCATGAAAGTCAGGGATAAGCAGGGTGAATTCAACTTAAGGATGTTGAAGAGTCTTGAAAGAATAGAAAATAAATTGGAAAAGGAGAGTGACTCAAGCAATACAGAGAGTCGCAGGACCCCTGAGAGGAAAATAAGATCAAGGAGTGTCAGCAGACATTGTCGTCGCTCCCCAAAGCATTCCAGTAGGGAAGCACACAGTAGTTCAAGCCCATCTCCTACCAGAAATCATAAGAGATATGGGATGGATGAATTGAAAGGGGAAATGAACAAGATCAAGCCTCTAACGTTCGATGGAGAACATAAGAAGGAGGAAGATGTTGAAACTTGGTTGCTAGGTATGAGGAAATACTTTCAACTGCAGAATTATTCCTCTGATGGAGAGGGTAGGATTTCCATGTATCAACTGAAGGGAAAGGCATCCATGTGGTGGGATCAACTTGTGCAGGTGCAACACATCAGGGAAAGGGACATCACATGGAAAGAATTCAAGAGGTATTTCGAGAGGAAATACTTAACTAAAAGATATTATGACAGAAAGATGAAAGAGTTATTTGAACTCAAGCTGGACAACAAGACCATTGATGAGTATGAATGAAAGTTTCTAGAATTACTGAAGTATGTTCCATTCATCAAAGATGAGTCTGTTAAGATTCAGAGGTACCTGAGTGGATTACCGCCTCCTATTCGGGATAAGATTCAGTATGATGACCCAAAGACTATGGAAGAAATGATAAGAAGAGCGAAGTGCTTAATTGAACAACAAAGAGAAAAGCCTAGCTTTTGGAAGGCTTGGGATGACCAGAAAAATTTCAAGAAAAACCAGAGGTAGAAGGGAAATAAACCACCCTTTTTTAGAAACAGTCCTCAAGGATAGTCATCTCTTAAAGAGCCTAGGAAGGTTGAAGTGGGTGGGAAAATGTCAAGGCCGCCACCTATGGGATGTTGGGGTTGTAAATAAAACCATAGGTACAGGGATTTCCCCCACAAAAATGATAAAGTAAGAGTTCTCCATAATGTTCAGCAGGATGAAACAATGGAGGACATGGGTAGTAGAATTACAAGGATCTACACAGTCCTGAACAACAAGCAAGTTGAGTATCAATCCCACATGATTTAAGTAGAAGGTATGATAAAAAACCAACCATTTACTATTTTAGTTGATTCAGGGGATAGCCATAGTTATATAGACCCTAGAGTGGTAGAAAGTTTGCATTTGATAAGAAGCAAACATGAAAAGTCTTGGTTAGTGCATCTAGCTACAGGAACCAAGAGGAAAGTCACAGAGTTAGTCAAGTCTTGTCCTGTAGACATGAATGGACTGAGCACGAAGGCCAATTTGAACATTCTTCTATTAGGCTCTTATGACTGTCTAATTGGGATGGATTGGTTGGACCAACACCATGCCATCTTGTACTGTCGGAACAAGGAATTCACTTGCTTAGATGAATAAGGGAATCAAAGAGTTGTCTAAGGAATTCCTAGAGTTGTTACTGTTAAAGAAATCTCAGCAATGTAGTTGAAGAAGTGCTACAGAAAAGGATGTCAATTATTTGCATCCCATGTGGGGGAAACACCTAAGGATAAGGTGTCAAGTATTTAGGATCATGAGGTACTTAAAGTGTTTGAAGATGTATTCTAGGAAGTACCTGGACTACCTCCGAAAAGGGATATCGATTTCTCTGTGAACTTGATGCCTCGAGCAGCTCCAGTGTCAAAGGCTCCGTACAGGATGAGTGCGCCAGAACTAAAATAGTTACAGCTGCAGGTTGAAGAACTTATGAACAAGGGGTATATATTCCCAAGCATGTCACCTTGGTGTGCCCCGATCCTATTTGTAAAGAATAAGGATGGAATGATGATATTGTGCATTGATTTCAGGCAATTGAACAAAGTAATGGTGAAGAAAAAGTATCCTCTGTCGAGGATTGATGATCTCTTCGATCAGTTGAAGGATGCTAAGATATTTTCGAAAATATATCTAATATTGGGATATCACCAAGTAAGAATAAAAAATGAATACATCAACAAGACCACCTTTAGAACAAGGTATGGCCATTACGAGTTCATAGTGGTGTCGTTTGGACTGTCAAATGCACACACTATTTTTATGAGCTTGAGGAATGGAGTATTCAAGGACTATCTAGATAAGTTTGTCATCGTCTTTCTGGATGACATTCTGGTGTATTCCAGGACCAAAGAAGAACAAAAACAACATATGAGGATGCTGTTGCAGGTGCTAAGAGAGAACCAACTGTATTCCAAGCTGAGCAAGTGCTCATTTTATCAAGAGCGGATCCATTACTTGGGACATATTATCTCGAAGGATCAGATAGCGGTAGACCCTGAGAAGATTGAAGCCAATAGAGAATGGTCAGTGCCAAGAAATGTAATGGAAGTTAGATCCTTCATGGGATTGGCTGGTTATTACAGAAGGTTCATCACAGAGTTTTCCAAGATAGCTCACCCTATCACTTCCTTACAAAGAAAGGGGAAGCAGTTTCACTGGACAGAGGGATGTGAGGAAAGTTTTCAGCGATTGAAGCAGTTTTTAACCAGTGATCCAATCCTAAGGATTGTAGATCCAAATGCAGATTTCATAGTATGCATTGATGCATGAAAAGAAGGACTGGGAGGGGTCCTCAGTCCAAACAGATTCGTAATCTGTTATGAGTCCAGGAAATTAAAAGAGCATGAGAAGAACTATGCAACCCATGACTTGGAGTTGGCAGCCACAGTTCATGCTCTAAAGAAATGGAGGGATTACCTCATGGGAAGGAGGTTTGAACTCAAAACAAACCATAATGGCCTAAAATATTTCTCTGATCAGCCAACCTTAAACGCTAGACAAAGTAGGTGGCTGGAATTTTTATGTGAGTACGACTTTGAGATCAAGCATATCAAAGGAAATGAGAATAAAGTGGTTGATGCACTCAGAAGGAGGGTGCATGAATTACATGCTACAACCATTAGTATGTATAGGACTGATATTAAAAGAAGAATTCTAAGGCTGCAAATGTAGATCTGCAGTACAGAGAATTGGTAGCCAAGATATAGGAGGGTAAGATGCCACAGAAGATGGAAATTTATAAATTGGAAATAGATGGAATATTGTTGTATAAGAACATAATTTTTGTACCCAATGTCCAGTGCTTGAAACAGATGATTTTGCAGGAGATGCATAATGTTCCTTATGCAGGGCACCCTGGATATCAGAAAATAGTAGTAGCGGTCAAGAGCCATTACTTTTGTCCGGGTATGAAGAGAGAGATCATTGAATACATCGCTAGATGTATGGAGTGCCAGAAAGTTAAAGCTAAGCATAAGCACCTAGCAAGGTTGCTGCAACCTTTACCCATTCTTGAGTGGAAGTGGGAAGTAGTAACGATGGATTTTATTATAGGATTGCCCAAAACAACCAAGTTGCATGATTCAATCATGGTGGTGGTGGAAAAGCTTACAAAAGCTGCCCATTTTATTCCACTGAAAATTACTCACAAGGCAGAAGATGTTGCTGATATTTTCATAAAGGAAGTGGCACAATTGCATGGAATTCCTAAAACGATTGTGTCCGACAGAGACCCAAAATTCACCTCGAATTTCTAGAAAGGATTGTTCAAAGGATTCAGAATGAATCTGAACTTTAGTACAACTTATCATCCTGAGTCTGATGGATATACAGAGAGGGCGAACAGGGTAAAAAAATGCATATTGAGAATGTATGTGATGGACAAACCATCAACATGGGAAGACTACCTGCACTTGGTAGAATTCACCTACAACAATGGGTATCATGCATCATTGAAGATGATCTCATTTGAAGCACATTATGGAAGAAAGTGCAACACTCTAGTGAGCTGGGATAATCCACCTAATAGAACAGTAATTGGGCCATAGTTGCTCAAGGAGATGTAGGACCAAATGATAAAAATTAAGTAGAATTTGAAAGCTTCCCAAGATAGAAAGAAAAGTTATGCTGATAAGAACAGAACCCACAGAGAGTTCAAAGTGGGTGATCATGTTTTCCTGAAAGTGAAAGCTAACAGGAGTTCCCTGAAGCTGGGAAGCTGCGCCAAGTTGGCAGCCATATTTTGTGGGCCATTTGAAATACTAGAAATGATTGGGCCAGTTGCATATATGCTTGCATTACCTGCATCCATGACTGTACATAATGTGTTTCATGTTTCATTTCTTAAAATGTATATGCCTAATGCTAATCATGTAATTGATTGTAATGTGATCTAGGTGGAGTAAGAAGGTGTCCTGCAAGTGCATCCTATGCACATATTGGATAGGAAAAACAAACAGCTCCGGAATCGAGCCACAGGGCTTGTAAAGGTCCAGTGGACCTGGTACGGTCCTTAGGATACGACATGGAAGAATGAATATGTTATGTGGGTACAGTACCAACAACTTTTTGAAAATTTTGAAAAGCTTGCAGATGCAGTGTATAGTTGCACTAAGGACAGCGCAAAAATAAGGGGAGGGGATTGTAATGTCCCCAAGGCCAAGGCCTATTTTAAATGTTGTCTATGAAGTATAAAGCTTGTTTATGAACTATAATTCAAGTTTATAAGGCTGGTTAGACAAGTTATATAAGTTAGTGGGCTTATGTGTTATTAGGCCAGGGGGCCTAAGTGTTGAAGGCCAGGAGCTTGATTTTTGTACATGTAATTATGCACAATATTAATACAAAACATCTCTACATGTGGACCGACCACGATGAATGAGTGATGGGGGACTAACTATCCACAAAGCCTGGGTAAGGGAGAGGTGGATGAGAGGTTGGAAGAGGGGCTAAGATGAGGGGGCTTAAACCCTTAAGAATAATATTAAATTTTTATTATTCCAAAGCTGTGTTAATGTGATGTTTTATCCTAAGTTCTTTGGAAGGACGAGTGACTTCCAAATGGGAAGGAATGAGCTTCATGGGTGACAAGTGTCAACCCAAGCGCATACAGTTAAAACTGTTGAGTTGAGCCGTGATGGAGGTTCCTCCTCCATTCTACTATCGACTATTTGAACTAGGAACCTCGTATGACCTCTACAAGAATACCCTCATGCAACTCTGAAACCAAAAAGGCCTGTGTTGATTTTTCGAGGAGTTGGTACACCCTCTTTCAAAATTGTCGAGTCTTTCTTCGACCTTCACGTGGATTTCTTATCACGCATCCCTGAACCCAGAACTATGAGTCTGTTCTGTATGGATGGTTGGGAAAACCGAATGTCCCGTAATTGTTGAGCTTGGTTGCGTTGAAGTGTCTGTCTGTCACCTGTTTTGGGAAACCCATGTTTGTTTTCCTAGTTGACTATGGAAGCCATGCAATTCTTGGCTGGGTGTGGTTTGTTGTTGTTGTATGTTCGTTGCTGAGCCTTGTTGTTTTTCTACTTTGTACGTGAACGAGATTAAGGAAACTGGTTGTATGACCTATGTGTAACCTCTCTCCAGGTGAGGGAGGTGATTGTTGTTAAAGAGGCAGGTTTTACCAAGCCTGTGAGCGACTCTCTCCAGGTGAGAGAGTACACAGATGAAGGAGAGAGCTCCTGGAAGGAACCCTATAACTGCCACAGAGCTCGGAGAGTTTTGGTCTGGTTTGTTGCTGAAGCCCAAGGCAAGGGAGGTTAGTAGCCGAAGGGCTGTCTAGGTGACAGAGAAGGTGTATACTCCTGGGGTGGGACAGGTATGTGGGGAAGGAGAGTCTGTGGGTAGTGGGCATAAGTGGTTCCTGGGAGAGAATCCTCCTTCTTTTATGTGTATTGTTCCTGTAAACCTTACCTAACCTAGGATACATTACCCGGTGGAGCTTAGTCCTAGCTCGGGGGTGACCTACTGTTGAGAGTGATGAGCAGTGTGGTCTAAGGCTGGGAGGTTCGTGGAAGGTCTACACGCAGTTGGTGGTGCGTGATAGTTTCAAAGATAAGTGTCACTATGTTTTGTAATTCTGTAATTGATTAAATTGCATACCTGTGATTCTTGCAATGTTATCACGTATTTTGTTGTGCAAATGAATTATTGTTATTTCCATTAACTCTGAAATGCTAGCAATAATTATGTGTTTAACTGTAATTAAGTGTTTTAAGTTCATTAGAATGCATAATGTGTTACAGAAGTGTTTTTCTGCGTAGTAACGTTGGCTCGACCATGGGGTTGATGGCCAGGGGCGTTACACAAGGGAATACGTTTTTTTCCTTTACAACAAATTTTTTTGTTCCCAATTTATGTCCTTGAACAATGTTATCCTAAACCATAGTTGATATAAAACACAAGGCTATCTGTCGATCTAATTTTGTTACTTTTAATATACCATATCACATCTGCATCTTACACAAGAAACAATGTACACTCCACAATAAGTGTTTTCCCATACCTTCACTTCTTCATTAGGTCAAGGCAATAGAACCTATCCATGTAAAGCATTTTTAACAAATTGACAACAAAGCATTTCATACTTTTGTAATGTAGTTTTCAAACTTGAATAAAAAAAAATTCTACAACTTATAGATTTCTTAAAAATAAAACTATATATTGTCCTTCTACAAATACAAGACATTATTTACAATCTAAAATTTAACAATCAAATCATCTATAATTACAATTATAATAAAATGTATATTTATTAAAAAATATATATATTAATATATTAATTTGATAACAAATGAATTAACCAATCACAAATACCTCAATCATGTAATATTTTTTCTAAATGACACATACCATTTACTACTCTTATGATTTATCACATAATTAGCTTGGTCACTCTTTTATCTTTACTATTAAAATACTTACCTCCGAATAGCAATTCTTTGATTTTATCGATTATTTGAAAAAAAAAATTCAAATATTTTATTCGACACGTAAAATCTATCTTCACTAAGTTATGTTAATTTATTTCCACGAATCAAGTGATGAAAAAATTGAGTGATGACACATACTTATATCGTGGAGAGAGAGGTTGTTCACCCTTAACGCTATATGGTTTGTTTTATAATTTATATGTCTAAAATAAATTTCAAATCTGTGACCATGATCTTTCATAATAATAAATTTATAAACTTTGACCATGATCTTTCTTATTAAGAAGCTTAACTATATTGTATATGTCAATTATTTTATATTTAATGGCATGTCGCACTCATTACACATGAAACCTCATAAAACTATAGTCATAATCGTCGAACCCAGAATCAAAGTACGCTTCCTTCTCATACTTGGTTCTCATAGCACTCCAAAAATGTTCCAATCATTTGACAATAATATCTCTAAGAGTTTTAGATGTCAATTTTCTTAATACCAAAATCTAGTATTATAATATACATCTAATATTGTAGATTCATCGTTCAAATGCCTAAATTGGAAGAGAGGGTTGCTGCTCTTTCTCCTCAAATTCTTAAATTGTAAAAAATGGTAGGTAATTATTGTTAATGTTTATGTCATTATTATAGTTCTTTGCATTTTAATAGATAATAGCAACATAAGAACAAGATTATTGAGAAATACACATTCACAAGAGACACAACATTTATCCTCGGAAACCCTCTAGGGGAAGAAAATCCAGCAAAACTTCCTTAATATAGATAGCCAATACAATGCCAAGAGATCTCTATGCTAAAACAGAAAGTCCTCTCCAAGATATGTGTCACTCTCTCTCTCCTTTGCCAGTAACAGATCATAACTTGTCTCGCAAACTGAGCAAGTGAGTTATGTTCAAATGAGGCACTAGTCTCCTTTATTTATACAAGTTCTAGCACGCGTGAAGTGTCTTTTCACTAACAGGGCCGACTTCTCAATCTGGGTGGGTAAACCCATCTTTATTATATTCCTGGGTCTCTTTATTAATTGTTGGGGCTGACTTCTTATTCTGCTTATTGTAATTGTCTTTTGACCAATCCACAAAAGGGGTTTTGGTCCTATTACAATAACTGACATGATCAATCCACAATGGGGATTGATCCTACGAATAATATATCAATAATAATAAGAATACTCTTTGCAGTTACAATATTTCAACACTCCCCTTTAACAAGAAGGGTATTCTTTAGCAGCATCATGTGAGAGAAAGAGGACAACATCATCAATAACATCAAATGGGAGGACTACATCATCAATATCATCTTGGCTGGCGTATCTGTAAATCATCAAAAGTTTTCTTCATTAGCAGTATCATCATTCTCGAAAGAATGCTATCATCATCTGCATCAAATATGTATCAGTAAAAAAAAAAATGATACCTCATCACAGCACTAAGCTGGCACATCACAATACTACACTGGATCAATGTCACATCTGTTAATCTAGTAGCTCAGTGTCATTCACATCTTTCTTTATGTCTAACAACTAGGTCATAAGCAAGGTATACATCATCTTGCTTTACGTCTAACAACTAGGTCAAAAGCAAGGAATCATTTTTCTTTACATCTAACAACTAGGTCAGAAGCAAGGAACACATCATCCTCTTGCTTTACGTCTAACAATTGGGTCAGAAGCAAGGAATCATCTTGCTTTATGTCTAACAACTAGGTCAAAAGCAAGGAACACATCATCATCTTGCTTTACGTCTAAGAACGAGGTCAGAAGCAAGGAATCATCTTGTTTTACGTTTAGCAACTAGGTCAGAAGAAAGGAACACATCATCATCTTGATTTATGTCTAGAAACGAGGTTAGAAGCAAGGAATCATCTTTCTTTACGTCTAACAACTAGGTCAGAAGCAAGGAACACATCATCATCTTGCTTTATGTCTAACAACCAGGTCAGAAGCAAGGAATCATCTTGCTTTACGTCTAACAACTAGGTCAGAAGCAAGGAATCACACATCATCTTTCTTTACATCTAACAACGAGGTCAGAAGTAAGAAATCATCTTGCGTAACAACTAACAGTGAGGTCAGAAGCAAGGAATCACACATCATATTGCTTTACATCTAACAGTGAGGTCAGAAGCAAGGAATCATCTTGATTTACGTCTAACAGCGAGGTCAGAAGCAAGGAATCACACATCATCTTTATTTACATCTAACAACGAGGCCAGAAGCAAGGAATCACACACTCCCCCTTTCAGGGAGGGTCCTTTCAGAGAGGGTCCTTTTAGACTATACTAAGATTATCTCGAAAGTGTTCAAACTTTACACAAGATAGAGGGTTGGTCAACACATCAACAACCTATTCATCTGTACTGACACATAGGAGCTTCAAGGATCCTCTCTTCACCATGTCACAGATGTAATGATAGCGAATCTCTATGTGCTTCGACCTGTCATAAATACAAGATTCTCTATCATCTTTATGCATCTCTTCTTGTCACATGGGATCGTGGTTGCTTCCATTTCTAGGTCAAATAGACTGGCCAACAACTTGTGAAGCCATATAGATTCGCAGCTAGCAGAACATGCGGCAATGTACTTTGCTTCCGCTGCGCTGAGAGAAATACTAGATTGCTTCCTACTCTGCCATGAGATCATGGCTGATCCCAAACTGAAACAACATCCGGAAGTGTTTTTTCTGTCAGCAATGCTTCCTTCCCAATTTGCATCAGTGTATCCACTTAATGTGAATTTATGATCTCCATCATAGCTGATACCATAATCTATTGTACCTTTAAGGTACCTCATCACATGATTTGCAACCACTAGATGAACACATATAAGTTCTACCAAGAACTGACTCAAGGTGTTCAGTGCAAAACAAATGTCTGGTCTGGTGTTTGTCAGGTACATCAACGATCCAATAATCTATCTATACAGTGTGGCATCTATCAATTATGATGAAGTATCGACCAAAAGATTCATCTTCAGCTTTGTTTCCATGGGTGTATTCATGGACTTACATTCTAGCATGTCGAATCTTTTTAATATTTCGATCGTGTACTTCCCTTGGTTAAGGAAGATCTTCTCTGGACTCTGCCATACCTCAAGACCTAAGAAATAATTCATTAGGTCAGGGTATTTCATCTGAAATTCTGAAGTGAGTCTCTTCTTACATTCGGTGATGAGATTTTCTTTTCCAGTTAAGAATAAGTCATCCACATACAGTAGTAAGATTATTGGTTCATTATCCATAATTTTGAAGTAGAGATTTGAGTCTGCTTTACTCTTGGTAAAGCCTAAGCTCATCAAGAATATGTCTATACGGCCATACCAAGCTCTGGGAGCTTGCTTCACTTCCTGTCTTCAACCTCAAATCCTTGAGGTTTCTCTATATACACTTCCTCTTTGATGACTCTGTTTAGGAAAGTTGTCTTCACATTCATCTGGTGCAACTTCCACTTCATCTTAGCTGCAAGAGTTATGATGGTATTGATCGAAGTGTATCTGGCCACAAGAGTGAATGTCTCTACATAGTCAATTCCTTCATTCTGGGAAAAGACACGAGCGACAAATCTTTCTTTATATTTCTCAATACTTCCATCAGCAACATGTTTTATTTTGAAGAGCCATGTGTAGGATACCCCATCTTTATTCTTCGGTCTGGAAACTATTTCCCATGCTTCATTCTTCATTATGGATTGGTATTTCTCTGTCATGGAATCTACCCATTCTTTCCTCTGAATGGATTGTTCAAAGCAGGTAGGATCCTCATCTAGGAGATCACACATCAAAGCCGTGTAACTAGAGAATGGCTTTGGTCTTTTCACCTGTCTCGAGGTTCCTTCTGGAACACCATACTTCTCTCCATCTTGAATAAGCTCTCTTGCCCAAGAAGGCTTTCTTTTATGGGAGAAGGTCATTTGAGGAGGTTCTTGAACTTATGTTATATCGTGGTCTTTAGGAGTCTCCTCATCAGGGGAAGTTACGACTTCCCTTACTGGTTCTCTAGCTCTGGGAACTTCCCTCACGAATTTTGCAATCCTTGGATTTACAGGTTCCTCTTCATATACTTCTTCAAGCTGGCATCTTCTTGATTTCTTAAGTGTTGTTTCTTCATCAAAGGTCATGTCCACGCCGATCTCAATGTGGTGGTGACTAGGTATGTAGATTATGAAGGCTTTGGAAACCTCACAGTATCCCACAAATATTCCCTTCTTTCTTGAGGGTTCCATCTTGTTTCTTTTCTCCTTCGGTATATGAATAAATACTGGACAACCAAATATTTTGAGATGGCCTACCTCTAGATTATTTTCGGTGAACATCTCTTCCAGGGTCTTGAGCCTAAGTGTGCTATGGGATAATCGGTTCTGCACATAAACAATTTTCATTGTTGCTTCTACCCATAAGCGCATAGGAAGACCTTGATCTTCACAGCTTCCAGGATGGTTATGTTCTTCTGTTCAGCTACATTGTTTTGTTGGGGATCTTGATCCCAACATCTTTGTAGATATTCATGAACTCTTTTGAGGTATATTCTCCTCCATTATCTGACCTGAGTATCTTAATCCATTAATGGAGGATGATGGCATTGGACCACATACATCTGAATGAATGAGTTCTAGGACTCCTTCTGCCTTGATGTCCCTCTTTGGAAATGGGTTCTTGATGTTCTTCCCTTGTGCACATCCATTGCATACACCTTCATGGTCACCTTTGAGTTCCGGTAAACTTGTGACCACTTTGCATATGTATGGTAGTGCCTTGTAGTTGATGTGAGCTAATCTTCTAGAGTTCATATGGATTATTCAATAGCGTGGGTCATGGCAGCTTCTGAGTGACCCTTTAGATTATACAATTCACCTTCTTCTTTTCCAATGATGATTGCTTCATTTATGATCTCTTCTTTAGCATGTTCCCTTCTGCAACCTTCTCTATAGCTTCCTCATGTGAGTTGGATCAAGGTAAAAAAAACAACATGAAAGGGTAATATCCTTCTGATAATATAAAGCAATAGCACGAACAATCATCACAGTAGCTCCTTTAGAGCTATCACTTATGATTTATCTGAAGCAAATATTAAAGGTAAGGAATACAATATGAAATGAGGTCAACACTCTCATAGTGTTGTGACCAATAATTCTTCCATGGCAACCTGGAACTAACACACGAAGTTTCTCCTAGAGGAGGTGTTAGTTGTATCAGGCAAAGTATTTACCTTTATATGCTCACATGCTATCAAGTATAATACTTTACAAATATTGTTGTCTCAACTATAGTCATCAACTTTTCATGTGTACCTTTGAATCTTGATTAATCAAAACTGGAGCCTTGTCCTCAAGAATGAGTGCTTTCTTTTCTTCCAGGTCTCCTTCACTCAAGTGACGAGTGCTTTCTTCAACCTGTCTTCTGTACTAAGACAATACGCTATCTTGACAAAAGGTTAGGTTAGAGGATAAGCTCTATGATCAACTTTCAATTCTTCTAATAATTTGATCATAGCTTCAACATGCAACACTAATTAAGATAATGTCATGACAAATAGATGTATATTAGAATAATCACACCTAGGTTGCATCATTCCTCTGAATGTGTTGGATCTTGAGATCCTTTTGGATCTATGGCAAGAGATCCATTCTCTTGCAAATACTCTTTAAGGTTTAACCATTAAACATATGTAAGTACATACCTCTGATAGCATTTGTAGGTAGTGGTTCCATCTGGTAGCAATGGTAATCATTGCCAACTCTTAAGAAAATTTTAAGGGTGATTGCAACTGGTTCTACGGCTGCAACTGCAACTGGTACTGCAACTGCAGCTAGTTTTGAGACTGCAACTGCAACTGCAACTTAGGGTTTTATGAGGAAACCCTAATTTTTCAAACTTTGAATTTTGAAATTATGATCTAGGGGATAGATGCTCTGAGCTGAGGCATGTTAGTTGGTGCATTCGGAATTTCGAAAATCCAACTTTTACCCCCTCAAACATGATCTGCGGATTTTTGGACTCGTGCTTCTAGTTTTCTGGTACTTCTGGTACTCTGGTTTTTTGGTTTTCTAGTACTTTGTGAAACCAGGGTTTCACTTTCTAGGAGATCTAGCCACTGAAAGGTGCGCTCAAGGTGCCAAAATGATCATTGGGGGAGGGCACAACTTTCTAGGTGGTTTTGGAGCTAAAAAGCTTCACTTTTGAAAAACCCTAATTTGTAGGTACTACAACAGTGACATTTTTCTCTTGTGAAATATGCTTCCTTCAGGTTGGCTCAGATACCATGTTAATGTTTATGCCATTATTATAGTTCTTTTCATTTCAATAGATAATAGCAACATAAGAACAAGATCACTGAGAAATACACATTCAGAAGAGACACAACATTTATCTTGGGAAACCCTCTAGGGGAAGAAAACCCATCAAAACTTTCTTAATATAGATAGCCAATACAATGCCAAGAGATCTCTATGCTAAAACTGAAAGTCCTCTCCAAGATATGTGCCACTTTCTCTCTCCTTTGCTGGTAACAGATCAGAACTTGTCTCTCAAACTGAGCAAGTGAGTTATGTTCAAATGAGGCACTAGCCTCCTTTATTTATACAAGTTCTGGCATATGTGAAGTGTCTTTTCACTGGCAGGGCCGACTTCTCAATCTGGGTGGGTAAACCCACCTTTATTATATTTCTGGGTCTCTTTATTAACTGTTGCGGATGACTTCTTATTCTGCCTATTATAATTGTCTTTTGACCAATCTGCAAAAGTGGATTTGGTCATATTACAATAACCGACATGATCAATCCACAATGGGGATTGATCCTATGAATAATATATCAATAATAATAAGAATACTCTTTGCAGTTACAATATTTCAACAATTATCCTCCTTATCATTCAAATGCCTAAATTATATGAATGGTTGGGTGTTAGTTTTACAGGGGTGTGTTTTTCCTCATCACTTGAGTGCAAAATTTTTGAGAAAGGATGAGTAATTCTATTCATCACTCAAATGTTGATAATGTGAGACAAAATAAGTGTTATTTTTTCTGGTTAGTCAAATGCATAAAATATGAGAAAAGATAAGTTTTCCTCCTTGTCATGAATGCTTACATTTTAAGAAGGGATAGTTATCTTTGTCCTCATCACCCAAATTATTAAATTGTTAGAAATGGAATGCACTTTATATCTTCATCACCCCAATTCCTAGTGTCATGGCCATATACTATTGAGCAAAGTTGGAACCACAATGTCAAATCCAAACCACTTGCTAACAAAGCCAAAACATAATTGGGGTTTCATGAAGGGGGTGTATGTTGGACTTGTTGGACATATTCAAGTAGCAACACATAATTGTATGATAACTTGAGGAGTGGCTTCATGGAGTTGGGAAGTCCTATGAAAAGTCATGAGTTGGCTTGTTGCCAACAACTCAAGGAAGGGTCATAAGATAAAACAAGATGGATGGATAGTGCATCGATGATGTTAAGTCAACAAAGAAATAAATAGTTCTTCAAGAAACAGAGAACATGGAACAAAGTGTTGGGCATTTAAACAAAGTTCCCAAGGAAAATGGAGGACTATGGTCCCAATATTTGGCAATAAGGGTCAAAGGAAGCATGCTTGTTGAATATTTTGTGGAAAAATAGAGGTCAACACAAAGAGTTGATAAGAGGCCCAAACATAGAAATAGGAAATTGACACTTCATTTGGAATGATGAAAGAGATAGTGAAAGCATTTTGAATTCATTTTGACATCAACATAGTAAAGGGATTAGACAGATAATTGATTAGATAACATGTCTACTTATGGAAAAACTCGACTAACATTGGTCTTTGGATGGATTTGATTAAGGATTCAATTTTGGCTAGATAGATGTGACTAATGTCAATTTTCAATGAAGATGGGGGTTTAGATGGACAACGTTGGGCACATTAGTGGGTTCATCATTGGTGCAGATGGATTGCACCAAAATCATTGAAAAAATGCATTAAATTTTTGTATCGGTTACAATTTCAATGGAGCCCAATATTTTGATTGGACTAGTATATTGTACTTGGACCTTTTTCTTAAGTAATTGTTCACTATGGTTTTTCCATAGGAAAACTTTGTTGAGAACTAGTTTATTATTGTTGAGTTTATATCTATGTATTTTTTAATATAATTGGTTAAAAATTGAAACAATAAAACATTGTGTTAGCATTTTGTTTAAGATGAATTCTTGTGCATAATTGTAACTTGGAAAATAAAGTGGGTCTTGGTTCCTTTATGTAGGCATAGTTTGGAAGTGTGTGTCATTGTTGAGCCTATCCAATGGTGACAACCTATTTGCATTAAAGATACTTTGGGAAAAAAATGAAATTTTTTTGTTAACTAAGAAAATGTTCCTTATTGGTGGTATCAAAGCTCATTGTGAAGAGTGAAAAGGATGGACTTTCCCAATGCTAACAAGAAATTAAAACTTGGTTTTGTGCACAAGAGAATAATATGACCAATGGTTGATTGGTGGAAATGAAGGCGAAGAGAATGTCACACAAGTGCGTGAACGTAGAAGGTCAAATAGGAATTTTCCAAATTGGAGTAACAAATCACTATTACGATGAATTGGTTGCCTATTATGTTTATATGAAATTTAGAAAATTTAAAGGATGATATGGCGTTTGTGAAACCATTGTTGACTAACATTTCAGTAGGTTTTGATTGGAGAAAAAAAGGGAACTATAGAAAACTGATGAAAACATGGATTATATTGCAATGCAAAATTTTGTTGGGTGCATGAACCGATTTTTGGAAGATATGCAACAACTTACAAGGGAACACTATGCCAATGTTGTGACCATGCTTCTTGGTAACCATAGAAAACTTTTCGTGAAGATGTGGTGAAAGATTCAATAGTTCATGGAATTTTTTTTTACTTAGAGGATGAGATGGGACAAAGGCTTGGAGGGTTGGACACATTATCTAGTGGACAAGAGGATGAGGACTAGCCTATGACGACACACATTTCAGTAAGCATGTCCAAAAAATTCAACCAATTCATGATGGGAGGATGTGAATGAAATTTTGCAATAGGTGCAAGCATGAGCCACGAATGTCTATGATATGCAATGATATGACAACTATAAGAATGGTTTTTATCCGAGTGTAAATGATATTTGTGAGTTGATAATTACAAAGTAGTGTTTTGAGGTTTCTATGGTGGGAGTAGTATAAGAATTGATCGAAAAATCTAAAACAGTGTAACATCCCTCTCTTGCATGCACTGAGAAGACTTATTCTTTGAGGACACTTGCGTGCAAGTGATCTGGTTCTTTATATGATTGGTTGTTTTGATTATGATTATGAGATATTGTGGATTTGATGATATGTTATTTTTGTTGTATTTACATCGACATGTTCTATTTATTGGGTTATCCTGAGTGTGCAGAACTCTGGACGTTTGAGGATGCCGAGGCATTGATGAAACTCCGTGGACTCCAGATCGAGTCAGGGAGTGGACTATTAGGGTTTGAATGTTGTTGATGTGACATATGTAAATAGGTTTATATATTAAGATGTTGATTGTTATTGATGACATGATTTGTTGATGGATACAGGTTGACGATAACTTTTTGGCCAGACTCACATTTGGAGTAAAGGAGTCACGCACAACAACCATAGACATTGAAGGAGTGATGTGGCAACAACCTTGCCACAACCTACTAGCACTCTCGTTGTGGCTCGAAATTTAGGTTAACGATTACCTAGTTCGAGAAGACCCACGATGTCGTGAGGGAAGACTATGAAAGCCACTCATGATGATTCTAAGGGACGCACAATAAGTCAGGGTTCTTATTCCTTAGAGGCCCTTAGTCTCCCACAACATCACCTGACGGAGTATTGACTCCAGGGGTTTGAAGTCTACCAAATTCAGTTAAGAAGCGAGTGACACCCTTGTAACATGTAGTGTGTCTTGAAGGGCATGTGCACAAATAAAATAGAAAGAGGTGAGTGGCACCCTTGGAGCAGGTAGTGCGTCCTAAAGGACACGTCACAATTTTAACTATGGTAAATTAATAAACCTAGTGCCTTGAAAACTATGCCTCCCTAGGACCTGGTCGGCCTTAAAATGAATGAAGTGATGAGTAAATTTTAATAACAAATTTTTCCGTAAGAACGTTTGCCAAGCCTAGTGAATTTAAAACGTAAGTCTAAGTAGAAACTTTGAACAAAAAAAAAAAATTAGACATATAACAAGAAGGGGGTAAAGAAAATTAAAGCTTTACTAATTAAAGTAAAATTTTTAATTAAGGTTTAATTATTAAAAGGGGGTAAATGGTTTTTTTTCTAATCTTTCTAATTATGAACTTAGTTAAAAGGGGGAAAATTAAAGAAAAAGGGAAACTTAAAGAAAAGGGGAAACTTAAAGAAAAATGGGAATGCCTAACTTAGTATAGAATCTAGCCTTTGGAACTTTCTATTTATGAACTCAACTAGGATTTAAGTTAGGCATAAGACATTTAAGAATTGTAAGGGAATAATGGGACAATGAGGAGCGATTTTAGGAACACTTTTAGGTGGGTGAGGGAAATAGGAAAATTTAATTAATTAATAAATTGATTTTCTGGTGCAACTAGGGGATCGGGCGACATGTTTACGGGGGAGGTTTTTCGTAATTAATAAATGAAAAAAGAATTTAATGAGGGTTTCGGGAAATTAATGACTAATAAAACTCTATAAAAAGGATGACAGAGGAGGAGTATGGATCACATCTAGCTTGCATAACTTTATGTTGTTGAAATTTTATCTTGACTGAGTTTCTCTAGTGGGAGTTGGAATACCCAGCTTGGGTAACGAGTGGTAGCTCGACCTTGTGAGGAGAGCTGGTAGCTATCATTCTATGGTATTGTGTGTGTGGCCCCTTTGTGGTTCGGGGGGCTCAGGGGGAAGAAGAGTACCCCTAGCATTGGCTGGGAGGTATCGGTGAGGTCACAATGGCTCACAAGCAGGAGTTGGATGGAACACAGGTGCGAGATAGAAACTATGGGTTCTTCGCCTTCATATTAGATACGAACGTGTAAATTTGCATTGTAATTCAATGAAATTTTCTGTATATGATTATTGTTAGTGATGAATTTTCATGGTTATGAATTCTAGATTATGGTTATGGATTAAGGGAAACAAGGATATGTGTGATTAGTTTTTTTTCAGTATGCTTCCTCATTGATGAGTTAATATTATTATGTTCTAATTCGTGCACCTCCTTCTTCCAGGATGGATAACGTTTTTTGCACTCTTTTAAATTATGAGATCCTGTAAATTCTATGTAAAGAAAACAAAAAGAAGGGTAACTTGAAGGTCTGCCCGCATTCATTTGCAATGTAAGAATGAAAAATCGCCGAGCAATTAGGATCTAGTTTACCTCGACATTGAGAATTCTCCCAATGATCCTCTCTTACTAAGATTCTATGTTTTTCCTCACCTGAAAGTGACCTTCTCTTTGAATTCTCATAATCATCTACTTATACTCAGATTGTTATACCTTGATATTACAATTTATGCCCATCGCTTTTATACCCATCGTCTTAAATCCCTGGCGATCTTAATTTCTTCATATCTTCATTTCCCAGTTCTTTGCATCTTCATTCTCTACATTTCCCTTGGTTTATCCTTGTACCTGCAACCGAACTTGCCCAACATCACACTCCTGTGAATTTCTTGCTGCGAATTCATTTTTGCTGCGAATTATTTTTACTTCATTCCCTGAGTTATCCCTTTTTATTCAATCGTAATTTCAGACAGAGCACATGATAGCTCATGGATTGGAACGTGGGTTGAACTATAGAAATAAACTTTATATACTTAGCTAATTAACATTTTTCACTTTAACGTTGAACTATAGAAAAAAAAAATTATATACTTGGAAGTCATGTTGAACTACATAAATAAACTTTATATACTTATCTAAGTAACATTTTTCACTTTAACGTTGAACTACATAAATAAAATAATTAACATTTTTCACTTTAACGTTGAACTATAGAAATAAAATTTATATACTTGGAACTCGAGATGATCCTATCGCTTTAACGTTTTTCACTGTTTATAATAATATAATTATCAGATGGACAGTGTAATGTTCGTGACCCTAAAGTTATCATGGTCGCAATGATTTCTTGATGATGCTTTTATTGATTTTTTTTAATTATAGGATTTCATTTCCTTGGATACATGTACAACTTGAATGCTTCCCAATAAATCCACTAATGACAATGGATGGACACTAATAATGAAAATAGAAAGAAGACAGAAGTAATTCCAAGACTCCCTACTACCAAAACCTGCCAGCATTTGCTCCTCATTTGTGTACCATTTTTGTCTTGGGTTTTTGTATCCTTAGTGTTTTCTCCCACAACTTTGTGTTGATCATTGTTGTGTATTGTCTCATCATGTCATTTCCATTGCACCCAATCCACTAACAAATAAGTGGTTATTTCTTCCTCTCTGTCAACCTTATGGAAGTAATCCTTTTAATGGTAGTTTTACATTTGTTTTTAACAGATGTCAAGGCCCTATAAATAATTCTAACCCACAATTAAACTAATGAAATATTCTCTTGTTGGAGAATCATAGCTCACTGACATCTGGTAAAATGGAATTATTTCTAATTCAGAGAATCTTGGGTTTAAATACGCCTAGATTTTTAATATCCTTTAAATAATCACACCAAGGTTTTGTTAGTGGTTAGCACTCGCAGAGATTGTAATTTAGTTAAATGTTTAGTTAAGCATAATTTAAGTTAATTTGAAATGGTTAGCATTGAAAGTGAAGTTGTGATTTATCTAATTGTGAATTAGAAACTTTTGTTTTGATTATGGCCGCGAGATTCATGACAGGGAATCTAATTGTGATTATCCCCTTTTATTTGTTAACCTATTTCCACCACAACTTAACTCTTTAATCATGAAAATGTTGATAGAATCTTTAATAGTGAATTGTCATATAACAATTTTACTGTGGAATAATTATATGGCCATTATCCTTTCTAATAGATCGATTTTTTTCATCAGTTAATTAAGTTTAATTTTGATTGAGTTTAGTGCCTGTAATAACTTGTATTGCCTTTACAGCAGGGAATTAATAGGACTTGTTGAATTCACTAATGTTGTTAATGGAATCCTTATCTGATAGATTGTGATTATAATTATGAGTTTCCTTTTTCAGTAAATGATGTAAAGGGGTTGTAAATGAATGGAAGGTAAATGTTTGCTTCATGATGGATAGGTACCCTTAATTTAAGATGATGATTGGTTACTTATGATGTGTAGTAGTCCTTATGATGATGAATTACAATTGAGTTACTTCTAGACGCCACGTCAATTTAAATGTATCGAAGTTAGTCACTCAAATCCTTTTTACTTGATTGCTTAGAGCACCTTCGTCTAACAATGTCGTCTATTGTATGTCAGTACCAATCGGATTTCAGCCACGCTGGATTTTATTTTGGGTTGAATTTTTAGAAGTAATTTATTTGCGCATGGGTCCCTAGCGCCCTTGTTGAAATGTGGTGACATGATACCTTATGATTCGGTCATTGCACACATTAATCGATAAGAGCATATGAAACCTGGCTTAGGATCATGTGCCTCCCGATGTGGGTGATGTTGTTGTATTTATGGTTGTACTTATTTTTGTAACCTTTATTGTGATTGTCTCTCGCTTGTCGGGAAGGCTCTAGTTACTAGTCGTTGAAACTATTGTGTTGGGATTGATTGATGTTGTATTTTATCTTAGTAGCCGTGATCTTACAAGTGTCAGGTGGGATGTAGACACCTCCTTGTTCCTCAAAATAGTCACCAACCTTGAGACCTTAAATGGTCAAAATCCATGGGAACTTAGGCTTGAGTGTTGCTTATGTGTCATGGAGGTCCTAACCTTCTATGGTAGAACGGGAAGGTAGTCTCTTTTATTTTTTCTATTTGATTTTTGTATGTTACATCAAATGCCATAATGTGCTAGTATGCTTGGTCGTTAAATTGTTTGTTGCCTAAAATGCATGCGTTTTGTTCGTCGTCGAGTTGCGTTGATTGAAAAAAAAAAATTCACTTGTTATGCATTGCATGTTGTCGTAACCACTAGGTCATTACATGTGGTATCAGAGTCGGTACAACTCTTGACTTGGGATCACTATAAATTCCATTGATTGAGTAGTTGATTATAAAAAAATTCTAATTAAAATTGATTGTATTTGTGTAGGTAATCATGGTTAGAGGATGTCGCGGAGGCAGACGAAGGGGTGCTAGGGTAGGAGGCGTGATTCACCTAGTAGTATCCACACCCGAGGTGTCTAGCCCCCAAGGAGACGAAGAGGTTGTCAGGAAGGAACATGTAGTTGTGGGTGAAGTGGTTGGGTTGATGAGGTCCTTCCAGAGGATTTCAGAGTCACCGATTAGCTATTTGGATAGATATGAGGCCAAGGTGTCAGAACCTCCTGAGTGTCCACCGCATGCTGCGGTTGGTACTGGTAGCATTCACTGCGAACTTGAGAAGGTCAAATTTATCAAGTTATTTTCTGCCCCAGACAACGCAGACACTGAGGCGTGGTTGGAGAATATGGGGATGTTATTTTAAATTCACGACTATAGCTCCAACATGAAGGTATGCATGGTGGTATTTCAACTGAAGGGGAGGGATCTTCTATGGTGGAAGATGCTCCTACAAAAATTGAACAAGGCAATTGAAGACTTGTCATGGGAACTGTTTGAGGAATGGTTCTGGTAGAGGTATCTATCTAAGGAATTCATTGAGCATTAGCTCAACGAGTTCAACGCCTTGCGACAGGGTGGTCATACAGTTTCGGAGTATGAGGCCAATTTCATGGAGTGTCTTCTGTATGGTTCTCACTTGAATATCGAGAAACTTAAGGTCAACAAGTTTGTGTTTGTCCTTAATGTTAGCATTCATGAAAAGGTGAGGATTTCTATGCCTCAAAAATTGCATGATCTTGTTCAAAATGCCCTCATAGCAGAGGAGGAAATTATTAGCGGGGGTCAGAGAAGGATTCCAGCAAGACCAACGAGAAAGGTGTCATCTGGTACAATGCAGCATCAGACACCAGCTAGATATTCACCAGGATTTCGAGGCACTCCGAGAGGACCCACATACACTACCCCATGGAGATCAATGCCTCAGTAGTGGACTCCTTACATAGGATCATAACACCAATAGTAGCGTCGACCGCAGCAGCAGCAGTTTAGGCCTATTCAACAGAACACACCAGGGTTCCTCGTTAGTGGGATGCCAACTTCTACTTCAGCTACCAAGAGTACTGGACTGTAGAAAGGGTGATGGACATGTGGAGAACCACATTACCAGTGTGAATTCCTAGTGGAGAGGAATACAACATCTGTATCAATCAGACCCACTACCATGGGATATTTTGGCAAGGCCCATCGAACTATATTGAACAGTGAATAACCGCTCGACAGAGCACCATTCGAATGTGATCGAGATGTTAGGTACCATCATTGACCATACCATTAGTATTTTGATAGATCAAGGTGCTACAGAGAGTTTTATTTCTGTTGCAGCGCTAAAAAGAATTAAGGTAAAGTCAGTCAAACATGACAAGTTTATCTTTGTAGAAATGGCTTAGGGATCCAAGCAGAAGGTTGGAGGGATGGTTATGGGTTGTAGCCTTAGCCTAGGAGGATTTTCACAAGGGCCAAACTATATGCCACGATATTAGGGTCTTATGATGTTATGATCAATATCGATTGGTTGGAATCACATGAGGCAATACTTAACTGTAAGACAAAATGGTTGAGATTGGTCGATGACGAGGGACAGATACGCGTGATTGTAGGTCGCAACCAGGGAGTTTCCCTGAGGTTCACCTCTTCCTTGCAGCTACGGAAGAGCATGTGCAAGGTATGCAAGATTTATGTGATCCTTGCGTTAAATGAAAAAGGCATGGAAGAAGGACTAGAAAACCTTTTTTTAGTATGAGAGTTTGCATATGTCTTCCAAGAGGAGTTTCTAGGGTTTTCGCGTGAGAGAGAATTGGAATTTACCATCGACCTAAAACCAGGAACTGAACCGATTGCGATAACACATTATCGGATGTCGACCCCTGAGTTACAAGAGTTGAAAATGCAACTGAATGAGTTGTTGGACCTATGAATTTTACGTCCAAGTGTGTCACCGTGGGGTGCACCTGTTATTTTCATATGGAATAAGGATGGGTCATGGAGACTTTTCATTGATTACCATCAATTGAACAAGGAAACAATCAATAATCAGTATTTTTTTCCAATGATTGATGACCTGTTTGATTAGATGAAAAGTGCGACGATGTTTTCGAAGATTGACTTGAGATCAGGGTATCACCAGTTACGGATCAAGGAGGATGGAATCCCTAAGACCGAATTTAATATGAGGTTTGTACATTATGAGTTTATTGTTTTACCGTTTGGACTGACAAACACCCCTGGGGTAGTTATGAGATTAATGAATAGGGTGTTCCACGAATACTTAGAAAAGTTTGTCCAAGTATTCATTGATGATATTTTGATTTACTCTCGGATGATGGAGGATGATGATTAGCACTTGTGCATGGTAATACAGTGTCTATGAGAGAACTAATTGTTTAGGAAGTTGTCTAAATGATCGTTTTATCAATCGAAGATTCACTACTTAAGGTATGTCATCTCCGGCGAAGGTGTCACTGTGGATCCAACAATGTTCAAGGCTATTATGGAATGGCCTCTACCGACAAATGTCCCAGAGGTGTGTAGCTTCATCGGTTTAGCGGGATACTATCGAAGGTTCATCGATGGTTTTTCGAAGATAACAAATCTGATCATGGAATTACAAAAGAAGAACAAGAAGTTTGTTTGGACCGAGAAATGTGTGGAATCATTTCGGAGGCTCAAGGAGCGGCTGAATATAGCACTGATACTAGAGGTCCCTGACATGGATGAGGATTTATTGGTATGCACGAATGCATCCAAGGAAGTCTTAGGTATAGTCTTGATGCAATATGGTCAAGTGATCGCTTACATCTTGAGAAAGTTGAGAAGCCATGAGGAGAACTATGCGACTCATGATTTGGAGTTATTAGTCATTGTTTATGCCTTGAGAGTTTGCAGACACTACCTTATTGAAAGAAAATTCGAACTAAAAACAAACCACTATGCTCTACAACACATATTTATGCAAAGCGACTTGAACGCGTGACAACGACGTTGGTCAAAATTGCTTAGCAAGCAGGATTTCGAGATTACTTACATAAAATGAACAATGAACATAGTGGTTGATGCATTGAGTCGAAGACCATGCATATTTTTGGTGATTCATCTTTAGATGAATCTACGTGAAAATATTCTGATGATTACTAGTACAAAGAGGTCTAGGAGTTGATCGGAAAAAACATGATGATGGTACCAAAATTTGAGGGATTTACTGTGGACATTGATGGATTATTGAGATTTCAAGGTCGAATTTACATACCTCCCAACAACGAGTTGAGGGGTTTGATCCTAAACGAGGCTCATAGATTAGTGTACATGGATCATCTTGAAGTCATGAAGATGAGAGAAGACCTTAAACCCTTATTCTTTTGGAAAGGAATGAGGGTAGACATTGTCAACTACGTGGAAATATGTCTAGAATGTCAGCAGGTGAAGGCTCAATATAGACATCCGACAGGATTACTATAGCCACACACTATTCGAGAATCTAAATGGGAGGTCATTTCGATGGATTTCATTGTAGGATTTTCATTGACGGCAAGGAGACATGACTCGATTTTTGTAGTAGTCAACACTTTGATTAAGAGTCCACATTTTATTCATCTGCATATGACATATTAGGCTCATGAAATAGCTAGAGTTTACGTCAGTGAGATTGTGAGGTTGCATGGTGTGCCTAAGAGTATTATATATGATAGAGGATCAGTTTTTACCAGACGATTTTGGACTAGTTTCCAAGAGGCCTTGGGAACCCAAATTAAATTTAGTACTACGTATCACTCGGAGACAGACAAGAAGACCGAATGAACAAACCAAATCTTGGAGGATATGTTTCATATGTATGTTATGGACCAATAGAAGCACTGGGAATTCTTGCCACTGGTAGAATTTTCATATAACAACAGTTATCAAAGCACCATTAAGATGGCACCTTTCTAGTTTCTTTATGGGAGACCCTATTAGACGCCTTTGATTTGTGATCGGCTTGGGGATAGGGTCCTAGTGGGACCTCAAGCAATCCAATAAATTGAAGATCAAATTCAAACAATAATACAAAGGATCAAGGAAGCGCAAGATCAACAAAAGAGTTATGTTGATGCACATTGTGTCGACCATAGTTAAGAAGTTGGCGATCGAGTCTTCTTGTGGGTGAAATCGCATAAGAGTTCAATCAAGTTTGGAAAGGGTGATAAAATCTCTCCTATGTTCATGGGACCCTTTGATATTGTGGAAAGGAAGGGGCCTGTGGCCTATAGACTAGCCTTGCCTGATTCTTTGAGGTGTATGGATGATTTTTTTCGTGTATTTATTTTGAGACATTATGTTAGTGATCCTACACATGTTATTGACATGAGTTCCTTGCAGGTATCAAATGAGGGTGTGCTCAAAGTGGAACCAATCCACATCCTGGACCATCACATTCGACAACTGTGACGTTGAATAGTAGATCAGGTCAAGTTCTAGTGGAACAACTATAGTCTACACTCGATGACCTAGGAGGACGCATATGATATCCATCTGCAGTTTCCATTTTTGTTTGATAGCTAGACCTATGATATTGTGATAGACCTATGAAAATTCGGGACAAAGTTTAAAACAAGAGGGGGTGTATGTAACATCACACTCTTGTGTGAATTGAGCAGACTTATTATTTGAGGAAACTTGCATGCAAGTGATCCAGTTCTTTATATGATTGGTTGTTTTGATTATGATTATGAGATATTGTGGATTTGATGATATGTTATTTTTTTTGTATTTACATCGACAAGTGTTATTGATTGGTTTCTCTTGAGTGTGCAGGACTCTAGACATTTGAGGATGTTGAGGCATCGATGAAACTCTGTGGACACTGAATCAAGTCAGGGAGTGGACTATTAGGGTCTAAATGTTGTTGATGTGACATATGTACATATGATTAGGAGATTATAATGTTGATTGTTAATGATGACATGATTTTTTGATGGATGCAGGCTAATGATATCTTTTTGAACAGACTCATATTTGGAGTAAAGGGGTCAAGCAAGACAACCACCAACATTGAGAGAGAGGTGTGGCAACAACCCTGCCACAACCTACTAGCACTCCCGTCGTGGCTCGAACTGTAGGTTAATGATTATCTAGTTCAAGAAGACCCATGATGCCATGAGGGAAGATTGTGGTAGTCGCTCACGATGATTCTAAGGGGCATGCAATAACGCAAGGTCCTTATTCCTTAGAGGCCCTTAGTCTCCCACAAGATTACCTAACAGAGTATTGACTATAGGGTTTTGAGGTCTAGCAAATTCAGTCAAGAGGTGAGTGGCACCCTTGGAGCACGTAGTGTGTCTTGAAGGGAACACTGCAAAAATAAAACAGAAAGAGGCGAGTGACACCATTGGAGCACGTAGTGTGTCCTAAAGGGCACATTTCGATTTTAACTATGGAAATGTAATAAACCTAGTGCCTAGAAAACTATCCCTCCTTAGGACCTAGCCAACCTTAAAATGAATGAAGTGACGATTAAAGTTTAATAACAAATTTTCCCTTAAGAACTGTTACCAAGCCTAGTGAATTTAAAAACTAGGTCTAAGTAGAACCTCTGAACAAGAAAAAAACTAATTAGACATATAACAAGAAGGGGGTAAAGAAAATCAAGCTTTATTAAATAAAGTAAAAATTTTAATGAAGGTTTAACTATTAAAAGGTGGTAAATGGTTGTTTGTCTAATCTTGCTAATTCTGAACTTAGTTAAAAGGGGGAAACTTAAAGAAAAGGAGAAACTTAAAGAAAAAGGGGAATGTCTAACTTAGTAAGGAATTTGGCCTTTGGAACTTTCTATTTATGAACTCAACTAGGATTTAAGTAAGAGATAATTCATTTAATAATTGTATGGAATAATGGGACACCGAGGAGCATTTTTAGGAACGCTTTTAGGTGGGTAAGGGAAATAGGAAAATTTAATTAATTAATATATTGATTTTCTGGTGCAACTAGGGGATCGGGCGACATGTGTATGAGGGAGGTTTTTCATAATTAATTGAATGAAAAAGGAATCCAATGAGGGTTTGGGGAAACTAATGACTAAGAAAAATCTATAAAAATGATGGCGGAGGAGGAGTATGGATCACATATGTCTTTTGTAATGTTGCACTGCCGAAATTTTATCTTGACTAAGTTTCTCTTATGGGAGTTGGGATACCTAGCTCAGGTAACGAGTGGTAGCTTGGCCTTGTGAGGTGATCTGGGAGCTAGCATTCTATGGTATTGTGTGTGTGGCCGCTTTGCGGTTTGGGGGGGTTAGGGGGAAGAAGAGTACTCCTAGCATTGGCTAGTAGGTATCGATGAGGTCTCAGTGGTTGGAAAGAGAGATTTGGATGGAGTGGATTTGGAAAGAGAGATTTAATGATGATTTTTTATGGTGATGAATTCTAGATAATGGTTATGGTTTAAAGGAAACAAATATATCTGTGGTTAGTTTTTTTTAAGTATGCTTCCTCATTGATGATTTCATATTATTATGTTCTAATTCGTGCACCTCCTTCTTGTGGGATGGAGACAAATTTTTGCGCCCTTTTAAATTATGAGATCATGTAAATTTTGTGTAAAGCAAACAAAAAAAAAGGTAACCTGAAGGTCTTCCTGCATTCATTTGCAATGTAAGAATGCAAAATTGCCCAACAATTGGGATCTGGTTTACCTCGACGTTGCGCATTCTCCCAACGATCGTCTCTTACTAAGATTTTGCATTTTTCCTCTCTTGAAAGTGACCTTCTCTTCGAATTATTAGAATCATCTAATCGGATTTCTACTTATGCTCATATTATTATACCCTAATATTACAATTTATGCCCAACATTTTTATACCCAGCATCTTAAAACCCTAGCGATCTTAATTTCTTCATATCTTCATTTTCCCACCTCTCTGGATCTTCATTCTTTATGTTTCCCTTGGTTTATCCTTGTACCTACAACCGGACTTGCCCAAAATCATACTCCTACAAATTTCTTGCTACGAATTATTTTTACTTCATTCCTTGCATTATCCCAGTTTATTGAATCACAATTTCAGACAAAGCACATGATAGCCCGTGGATTAGACCTCGGCTTGAAATACAAAAATAAACTTTATATACTTAGCTAATTAATGTTTTTCAGTTTAACGTTGAACTACAGAAATAAACTAATTAACGTTTTTCACTTTAACGTTGAACTACAGAAATAAACTTTATATACTCGAAACTTGGGTTGAACTAAAGAAATAAAATTTGTATACTTATCTAATTAACGTTTTTCACTTTAACGTTGAGCTATAGAAATAAACTAATTAACGTTTTTCACTTTAACATTGAGCTACATAAATAAACTTTATATACTTGGAACTTGGGTTGATCCTATCGCTTTATTTTTTTTTCACTTTTTATAATAATATAATTATCAGATGGACAGTGTAGTGTTCATGACCCTAAAGCCATCACGGTTGCAACAATTTCTTGATTATGCTTTTATCAATTTTTTTTTTTAATTATAGAATTCCATTTCCTTGGATACATGTATAGCTTGAATTCTTCCCAAACCATCCACTAATGACAGTATATGGAAACTAATAACAAAAATAGAAAGAAGACAAAAGTAATTCCAAGTATGCCCACTGCCAAAACCTGACAACATTTTCTCCTCGTGTGTGTACCATTTTTGTCCTGGGTGTTTGTATCCTTCCTTAGAGTTTTATCCCACAACTTCATGTTGATCATTGTTGTGTCTTGTCAGATCATTTCATTTCCCTTGCACCCAATCCACGAACAGAGAAATGGTTATTCGTTCCTCCCTGTCAACCTTTTGGCATTAATTCTTTTAATGACAGTTTTATTTTGTTTTTAACAGATCTCAAGGCCCTCTAAATAATTCTAACCCGCAATTAAACTAATTAGATATCCCCTTGTTGGAGAATCGCAACTCACTGACAGTTGGTAAAATGAAATTATTTCTAATTCAAAGAATCTTGTGTTTAAATACGCCTAGATTTTTAATATCCTTTAAATAATAACACCAAGATTTTGTTAGTTGTTAGCCCTGGCAAAGATTGTAATTTAGTTAAATGTTTAGTTAAGCGCAATTTAAGTTAATTTGCAATGGTTAGTGCTGGTGGTGAAGTTGTGATTTAGCTAATTTTGAATTAGAAACTTTTGTTTTGATTATAGTCGCGAGATTCATGGCAGGGAATCTAATTGTGATTATCCCCTTTTATTTGTTAAATTATTTCCACCACATCTTAATCGTGTAATCATGAAAATGTTGATATACTCTTTATTAGTGAATTTTTATATAACAGTTTTACTGTGGAATAATTATATGGCCATTATCCTTTCTAATAGATGAGTGTTTTCATCAATTAATTAAGTTAAATTGTGATTGAGATTAGCACTTGTAATAAATTTTATTGCCTTTACAGGAGGGAATTAATAGGACTTGTTGAATTCACTAATGTTGTTAATGGAACCTTTATCTGATAGATTGTGATTATAATTATGAGTGGCCTTTTTCAGTAAATGATGTAAAGGGGTTGTAAATGAATGGAAGGTAAATGTTTGCTTGATGATGGATATGTTCCCTTACTTTAAGATGATCATTGATTACTTATGATGTGTAGTATTCCTTATGATGATAAATTACAATTGAGTTACTTCTAGACATTGTGTCAATTTAATGTATCGAATTTAGTCACTCTGCATCCTTTTTACCTAATTTATTAAAGCACATTCGTCTAACAGTGTCGTACATTGTATGTCAGTGCCGATCGGATTTCAGGCATGTTGGATTTTATGTTGGGTTGAAGGTTTAGAAGTAATTTGTTTGCACATGGGTCTGTAGAACCTTTGTACCAATATGGTGACTTGATACATGATACTGATGTTTGTGTGCATTGATCGATAAGTGCATATGAAACCTAGCTTAGGATCATGCACCTCTCGATGTGGGTGACGTTGTTGTATTTATGGTTGTACTTGTTTTTGTAAATTCTATTATGATTGTCTCTCGCTCGTCGGGAAGGCTCTAGTTACTGGTTGTCTAAACTATTGTGTTGGGATTGATTGATGTTGTCTTTTAGCTTAGTAGGCATGATATGGCCTGTGTCGGGGAAGATGTAGACACCTCCTTGTTCCTCAAAACACTCACCAGCCTTGTGACCTTAAATGGTCAAAATCGATGGGATCCTAGGCTTGAGTGTTGCTTATGTGTCCTAAAGGTCCTAAACTTGCAGGGTAGGACAGGTGGGTAATCATTTTTATTTTTTCTATTTGATTTTTGTATGTTACATCCAATGCCATAATGTGCTAGTATGCTTAGTCGTTAAATTATCTATTGCATGAAATGTGTGTGTTTTGTTCGTCGTCGAGTTGCGTTGATTGATTGATTGTTGTTGTTACTCCCTTCTTTAGAAAAACAAAATTGAACTTGTTATGTGTCGCATATTTTCGTAACGACGGGATCATTACAAGAAGTCATCATGATTTTGTTAACATTTTGGATGACAAATTGAATCCATAATTAGGAAAAAAAATTAAATAAGAATTGAGGGAATCATAGTAATAAATATTGAAAAATGCAGAGAAACAAAAAACCCTAGAAAACTAATCTCGTCTACTCTAGGTATGAAGAAACAAAAATAAAGTTGAAAAAAATATAATACTATAAATTTTATGAACCCTAAAATATTAATTGTAAATATTATAAACTTTATTATAATCATAACTATTATATTGTAAACCTTTTTTTTTTAGTAAGAAAAAAACTTATATTAGTAAATATAAATGTTCTTTTACAAAAAAACTATCTTCAGAAAATAGTTCTTTCAGTTCCCTTTTACAGGACTATAGATAAGTAAGATTTGGTCACAATACAATTTACTCTAGAATTGCAAATAAAATTTAGGTACATACTCTGCTTTTATATTTCTAGTTACATTACAAAAAAAAACAGTAGTTTCATCACCCTTGCATCAAAGTACTTTTAACTGAATTTAAGTCTTTCAAAATTTTATTTTCCTTCTTCAGTACCCCTTGCAACATATATACCATCCTCGTTTTGTACCAGAGCTTCTTTAGAAAGATAATAATCTTCCTTGTTGAAATCTCTATACATATTGAGAATTTATTTGTTGAAATATCCTGCTTAACACACAATTGTTTTGCATCCAAGGCTGAAGAGATAGCACATTTAGATTTTTATATTTAGGAAACCAATGAGTAATAAATTTTGAGTCACCCACAAATTGTAACCTTGTTACCTTTTTATAGCAACAAAAATATAAGATGCACGACAAGGCTAGGACTCAACCCCTATTGTTAGTTCCTCTACCACAATTCATCTTAAGTCTGTAAGTGCCCTTGTATGGACATTTCAATATATCTCTTGTCCCACATTTAGCACCCTTGTCTTGTGAGGCCCTATAAAAAAAACTCACTGCCAGATCCCAATCAAGTAAAGCAAGCCTAAAAACCCTGCTAATATTAGTAACTTTGGACTTTTTAATTCACCCAAGTCCTGTAAAATCCTATTTCAAACTGTGATCAGATTTGGTCTATGTTCTTCAAAGATAACCAAATTATTGTTCTTACAAACCTCCCAGTAAATATAACATGGGATTTCTTTCCAAATTAACTCCTTCTTGATCCAATTTTGAAGACATTCAACAATTTGTCCTCCTACCCAATAATTCTTTAGTTTTAGGTTCTTAATAAGTGAAGACCAAATGTCTTTGGTAAAACAACATTCCACAAAGAGATGATACACAGTTTCCTCATCATTCCCACACAAAACACATCTACTAGGCCCAGAGATGCCTCTTTTGACCAGATTCTCCCAAGTAAGAATTATTTGTTCAAGCATTAGCCAAGTAAAAATTTTGACTTTTAATGGGAGCTTCCAACTCTAGAGTTCAACATACCAGTAATTTGGTTCTTCCTCCACATTCTCTAGAATCTGGACTTCATAATCATGTTTTGCATTCACTTGTCCACCTTTTGTGTCCCACAACCATAAAAAAATATATTTATCATTATTTAAGTAAAATACTGATCCTATTAACCCCTTAATAAAATTCTTCCATTCCTCTTTTTGTTCTCCACCCAGCCCCGAAGTCTTAGTCCTTTTCCACCTTGTAATACTTGTGTTCTCCTGATCAATTGTCCCATCTTGAGTAAGATATTTTATTCCTTTTTCCTTTAGAGTAGAGATGAGATTCCTTGACAGTTTGTAGTAAGTATGAATCCCGACCATAGGATCAGCTCTAATTCTAATATCCCTCCCATTTCCAGGTTTCCACACCAGCGAATTAGTTAATATATATAAAGAAGAAGTAAGTTCTCTCCAAATATTTGAAATTCCATTCCAATTTTTTTGTCCTTCCCTAAACCACTTAGTAATAGTTTTATTATTGATATATTTTTTCAGTATCACCTCATGCCAAAGTCTAGGAAATATAAGACATATCCACAAACATTTTTCTATCAAGGATTTTCCAAAGGAAAACATATTTTTAATACCCCATCCACCATCCTCTTTTGTTTTTTCTATATTTTTCCAGCTTATCAAATGCATCCCTTCTTTTAGTTTTTAACCAATCCACAAGAAGCTAAAAATCCTCCTTTTGATATTGTTTAGAGTTCCTTTTGGGATATTCACCAGTGAGAGACAATACACATGTATGCTTTCAAGAACAACTTTAAAAAGTGTGAACCTACCACCTAAATTAATCCATCTATGGCTCCAATTTGATATTCTTTTTTAATTTTTTTTTTCTCTAGCCAAATCGAGTCAGCCTTAGTGTAGAAATTTGGTTTTAAAAAACACCCTAGATACTTAAAACCATCATCTACTGGTTTTACTTCAAAAGGAAATAACTCCTTCAGCAAAGAAAGATCCTCATCGTTCCAACTTGCTTCAATAAAAGAAGACTTTTTAGGGGTGAAATCCATCCCTATCGCCTTACAGAATAAATCTAGAACTTCCCTAAAAACATTACATTCAGTTAAATTACCACTCCCAAAAAGAATAACATCATCCACAAACATCAAATGGGTGATTCGTATCCCTCTTTCCACAAAGAATCCTTCTAATTTCTTATCCCTAACTTTCTCCTCTATGAATCTGCTTAAACATTCTACAACAAGTAGAAACATTAACAGAGATAAGGGGCACCCTTGCCTTAATCCCCTTGTACTCTTAAAGAAACCGATGGGCCTACCATTGATCAACATAAAAAAAAATTGTTGAAGTCACACACCCTATAATCCAGTCAGTAGCTTATAAACTCAATTCCACCTGTAGCAATATAAGCCTTAGAAGCCCCCAATCCACTCTATCATAAGCCTTAATCAAATCCAGTTTTAGGACTAGTGCTTTGATATTTTTTACCTTGATACTCTGTCAGGATTCTTGTACTACACCTATGGCATCAATTATTTGTCTTCCTTCAAGAGAACCAAATTGTTCCTTAGAAATTCCAAAAGACAAACATGATTTTATTCTAGTAGCTATAATTTTGGTTATGATGTTATGCACCAAATTACATAATGCAATAGGTCTATACCCTTCAAAGGAATCTAGTTTGTAACTCATAGGTATGAGAGAAAGGAAGGTAGAATTCAAATATCCATTAACCCTACCTTTCCTCCTAGTATCTTCAACCATCTCCAAAATATCATTTCCCAGTAGATCGAAAAAAGCCAGAAAAAATTCTACAATCCAGCCATATGACCCAGGACATTTTGAGGCACTAGAACCTTTTAACGTTGTCAGGATTTCTACTAAATTTACAGGTTCTTCCACCCTGCTCCCTTCTTCCTCTTATACGAGTTTAGGATAATTCCTTAAAACTGCTAATTGATTAGTAATGGAGAGGTTATCTTGTGCCTTGAACATGTTTTGGAAAAACCCAACTGCTTTGTTTTGTAATCCTTGATTACATGTGATCACAGTTCCATCTTTCATGGTGATGTCCCAAATGGTATTGCTCATATTTCTACATTTGGAATAGGCATGAAAGAACTTAGTATTCATTTCTTGTGAAGCAAACCAATTTAACCTACTCTTTTGTCCCCAGGTCTCCTCCTCCTGTCTCAAAAGGACCAATTTCCTTTTTTCTTTTTCTAGTACGAACAATTTTTCAGCCTCCTTCTCAAAAACCCCTATAAAGTTAGTGCACAATGTATCCAAATCCATTTCAATCTTTAACAACTCCTCCTTAGCTTCTAGTTTCTTCTTTATTTCCTAATTTACCAACAAAGAATTAATTATCTTAAGTTTTTTTACCAAAGCACCCATTGGATTTAAGATCTCATTTCCCAATAAACCATTCCAGTTTTCTCTCACTAAATTTACAAACTCTGGTTCCTCAAGCCATATTGAGTTAAATTTAAAAGGGTAGCAAACCTTTCCTCTTTCTTGTTCAAAATGGAGAATCACAGGCATATGATCTGAAATATTTGAATTACATACCCAAGTTTTGTATCTCATCCGTGACAGTGCTAGATCCTCTACACTAAAAAACAATGGGTCTAATCTCTTTGCAATGTAGTCCAGACCTCCTCTGCCATTTCACCAAGTAGGGAGAATATTTAAAGGTTAAACATCCACCAGTCCCTCAACTTGTATCAATTGTCTAAAATATAGTTGTAATCGATCATCTCTAGTATGGGCTCCCCAAATTTCTCTATTGGAGGTGGTAAAGTTTTGATCGCCCCCCGGTGTCAAATTTTGTTCCTTGAGTAGCCCATTTCTTTTAATATCCTCCCAAAAAAAATCTCTGTCAGAATAAGGTCCATAGTAGTTTATCAATTTCAATCTTTTATTTAAATCTTTAACTACTCCATCTAGCATAATCCCTGTAGGGGTCAAATAAGAAAATAAATCAGTGTTTCTTGGATCCCATACCATCATAAGTCCACTTGAATGTCCTGAAGAATCCACTCAACAAAAATACCAAGTAGGAAGTAACTTCACTAAAATTTCTCTTTCTTTTGTTTCACAGACCATAGTTTCTTGAATTAACATAACATCTGGTTTTGCTCACTCTAGGAACATTTTGAGGGATAATAAATTTGAAGTTCCCCCCAATCCCCTGACATTAAGGGTTTCTACAATCATTTTATAACCCTTGTCGGGGATTTCTGAGCTCTAAGAACCCTAGGTACATCAACCATCATTATACTGGTGGTAACAGTTTTCCTTTTCTTTCCCTAACTTCCTCGTACTTCTAGTTTTAAGCGGAGATAAATCTTTCTCCATGCCTCCTCGATCCACTCCCTTCCAAAATTCATCTTCTCCCATCGAGGTGTGATCAGGTTCACACCTTCCATTATCCCCCTTCCTAGGCTTATCTAAATTCTTTGGTACAGGTTCTCCCCCAACAAAAATCGATAGAGGTGATTAGGAAAGGACATCTCTATAAAAAGGAATAAAATTGAATAACGATTCATATAACTCAAAGAATACAAGAGGGTTCTTCAAACAACTAACACTCTGTGAATATGGAGAAACTACGCCAGCTCCAGTAAGAAGAGAATCCTATATATTTACACGAGAAGGCTCAAACCTCCCTTCTAATCTCGCAGGAGGCTTATCTGCAGTGTTTTCCATGGGATACAGAGCGTAATCCAATCTCCCTTCACTCCCACTAGTCTTGAAATTGGAAATCAAATTCATTAATAGGATCACAAAGTTACCATTTCTCCTGAGCACACCGATTGACATCCCACTTCATAACAAAGACCTATATTCCACTGCCCCAGTAGATACAACAACCCTCTCCTCAATAGGAAATCCCTCACCCTCATAATTACGACAACCTCCAATCTTG
>JZKD02S0491841.1:542622-559040 GCA_000966675.3 Picea glauca
TATATGAAAGGATATTATCAAATATAATAAGTTGTAATATATGCATAATATTGAACAAGAACATGACGTCAACACTTGAGTTGCCTTGTTGGTATAGAGTCATTGATTCATTCTATTTATAGGATCCCAAAGAATGAAAGCAGGACAGGTCCATCCCATTTCTTTCTTAAGTATAGGGTGGGAACCACATAACTATGTCCTATCACAAATTATTCTTCCATGTAAAATTTAAGAAGCGAATGGAGTAGCTTATATTTAAATCGAAGTGTTGGGAAGCAGAAAAACAGCTTGTCATGCATGTTTAACCACAGATAAAAGAGCATCTTGAATTCTTGTATAAAGAGGTTGAATTTAGCTATCAATAGTTGTACATGAAAATGAGTCAATTTACAAAAAAAATTACAAAATAAAATAAAAAACAATACCAGACATTGGAAAACACCACACAAAAACCTCAAATATTCTATATTCAGATAACTTGGGTTACAAAATACAGCTGAGATTATTTCCCAAAATAGTTGTCTTGAAATAGTTCAGCAGATATTCTCTGAAATTTAAATGTGTTTACCATAATGATTGCGATTGGGGCTCCCGTGGACAAATAAAACAAATATGTACAAGAATCAAGCATGTAGACAGTCTTTTATAGATTTCAACTTGATCATCAAATGCTTGCCTAGTTAAAATCAACGAGTTGAATATCAATTTCAGGTCTTGGAATTCATTGGTGATGTCATCTAGATCTATCCCAACTTCTTGAATAGTTTGTCTCTTCTAGATATGGCATGCCTACATTAGTTTTTTATTCAACATTCCATATTTTTCTAAGTGTTAATTTCCCTCTATTGTCGAAAACTTGGGGTTTAAGGCATTCCTTGTAATGTTCCTGGTCATTGACATCTGAGACAACTTAGAGATGAGATTCAAGCCCAATTCAAAGATGAGGGAGTCATTTTATGTGATGTCATCTTGGGGAGGGAAAAATCCTGTTAGCCAAGAAAATATGAAACAAAAAAAATTCAAGTATGTTTTGACTGGTATTCTCCCTGTATTCGATCATCTGTTTGGTTGGAAGGCCTGCCTAAATATTTCTATGTTTAATTTCTATGTTTTATTGCTGTAAATTGGAAGGGACATTCAAGCCACCTGCAAAATTCTCCTTTATTGAAGTATATATCTTCTTCCAACAACAAATATTTGGCAAGTGTATCAAATGTTGTATATCACAACAGAATATATCTTTCGTCATAGGGGTGGCAGACATCATGGCTCAGAAGGAAATTATAAATTTGGATCCTCACGAAGGTGAGAAATTCTATGCGCGGTGGAATCAACATTCTTAAATTACAGAAATGTTTATGACAAAGTTGTAACAGACTTGATATTGAACCAACTTATATCTGAAATATTGTTGAGTGACCTCTGGATGTAGTAACAGACTCGACATACAATCAATTTTCGATCAATACTGGTACTAATTTCAAGTGTAACAAATAGTGAACCTAGGTGTAATATCCCCAAGGATGAGCCCCAATTGTATTTATAAATTGTAAACATGTTTTGTAGGCTGGTAACCCAAGTGTTGATAAGTTGGTGGGATTATGTGTTTATTAGGCCAGAGAGACTAAGTGTTAAAGGCCAAGAGCCTGATTTTGTATATGTAACTATGTAGATCATTAATAAAATATAAACATCGTTGTGTGCAGACCGACCATGAAGAAAGAGTGATGGGGGACTAAGCTTCCACAGGGTTTGGTAAGGGAGGAGGCTACGTGAGTGGGCCTAGGGGATAATCTAGGTGGATTACCTCTAAAGGGGATAATAATTTATTATTATTTCTTAAAGGGTAAGGTGGACAATTGATCGAGTGTTTTCCTAAGTTCTTTGAAAAGGAACGTGTGAAAAAAGGGAACGCATGCAGCTCTAGGAATACAAGTGTTGAACTGGGCGCATGCAATTAAAAGATGAAGAGTCAGCTGTGTTGGGGGTTTGCAGATCATTCTTTCATCCTCCTCCTGATTTCACCCACCATTCTTCCATATGGAGTCTGAACTTGAAACCTCCATGATTGACCTCTGCATTGATTCCTTATCACACACCATGAAATTCATTGACTGAGTAGTGTCTCTTGTGAAGTCCAAGCACAATGTAAATTCCTGAGCCGTGTTGTCTCTTAGTGTGGATGGTTTTCATTTGTGGATGTCTATACCCAATTTTTTGTTGTTGTTGTCACCCATAATTTAATCAAATGTTGTTGATGTTGTTGCTATCTTTACCTTGTAGGAATTGAGTGGAAACTAGTTGAAGAAGTGGGTTGTCGGGCCTGTGGTTGAAGAGAAAGGTTTTCAGGCCTGTGAGAAGCTCTCTCAAAGAGAGAGAGTTTGTTGGGAAGTGGTTTTCTCCCAGAGAGAGTCCAACACCAGCTATGGAGCTCTGAGAATTCCCAATCCAACCTATTGCCAAGACCCTAAGAGGGAGATGAAGCAACTGATGGACTATGTGACAGTGAAGGTGTATACTCCCAGGTGGAACATGCATGTGGGGAATGAGAGTCCATGAATAGTGGGCATAAGAAGTCTTTTGGAGAGAGAGTTTGTTGGGAAGTGGTTTTCTCCTAGAGAGAGTCCAACACCAGCTATAGAACTCTGAGAATTCATGATCTGGCCTATTGCTAAGGCCCTGAGAGGGAGGTGAAGAAGCCAATGGACTATGTGAGAGTGAAGTTGTATACTCTCAGTCATAACAAGCATGTGGGGAATGAGAGTCCATAAGTAGTGGGTGTAAGAAGGCTCCTGGAGAGAATCCTTCCGAATTCACTATGTAGTTTTCCTGTAACCTCAGTCTAGTCTAGTTTTCCCTTGCCCTGGGTGGAGCTTAGTCCCAGCCTAGGGGTGACCCGCTGTTGAGTGTGATGAGTAGCGTGGTCTAAGGATGGGAGTTTCATGGAAGGTCTGCACGTAGTTGGTGGATTGACTCCAGATAAAAGATAAGTATCATTTATGTTCTTAATTATGTATTTTATGCATGTTTTGTGATGCTTGAATGTTATCATATATTCTGTTGTGTATATGAATTATTGTCTAATGCATTTGAATCTATATGGTAGCAGTAACTCTATGTTATGTGTTTTATTTTGATTAAAATTCATGTTATATATTTATATGTGAATGTTCCGCGTGGTAGTGTTACTCGGCCTATTGAATGGTCGAGGATGTTATAGTTTCGTATCGAAGCTAAGATAAGTGTCCTAGTAGTGGTATTGCCTAGCACTGTTGGTGGATGGGGATGTTACAAATTGGTATCAAATACAAGGTTTCGACACTAAGCTTGAATGGGCTGGTTAAGTGGTCATTGGACCCAAGGTTTCAAGAGAAAATTGTGTCTGGAGGACCAATTTTGAACCTTAGAACCTTTCTGAGTGCCGAGAAGTTAACTTAGTCATGTTAGGAAGATCAAGAGGAATAGAGGTATCGTAAAACCATGACAGAAGTGGTGTTGGACCACAGAGTAATGTGGACACTAGGATCTATTCAGAAGGAAGGGAAATCCCTTACGACCATCAGATCTGGGGAAGTTGCAGAGGAGTTAAACCAAAATCCCTTCGGACTTTGCGACTTCAGTGAAGTTTGATGCCAGAAACAAGAGAAGGTCCGAAGCCCAAAGCTTCGAAGTGGATCTACATTGTATATCTGGAGAGGATAGCTTGATCGTTGGATCAAGCCAATGTTAAAAGGTCAAACGTAGTTGTGAAGGGAGAAATCTCTTGAAGAGCCGAAGTAGTGATTCATGATGATGTCACTTGGATAGACATGGACACATGGGATGTGTGCCACGTGTTAGTGGGTTTTGAACCTGTGTAAGGTTGAAATGTCGTATGGAACATGATATGTGACACCCATTTGATTGGGCCATGAGTCAGTCTCTAGTATTCTACCATGTGGCACTCCATATGAGCACAGTTAGTGGGACCTGAGGTTACATAACGAAATTAAAGGTAGGAGGACCCACACTGGTATTGATAATGATACATCAAGATCGAGGGCCATGAGGCATTGCGGGGACCCAAGTTGCATGATATTTAATTCTCCAAGGTGGTCCCATAATAAAAACCACGGTTTCACCGAGGGATTATGTGTCAATGTCAAAAGAATTGCGGGATGAAAGGAGGGCTACTCTAAACCATTGTTGCATGACCCCACAATTGGAAGAGTGCTCAACGATGTGACATAATGAAGTCAGAAAAAGTGATTGGAAATGTTCAGGGATTAACGGTTTGTGATGCATGGATGTAAAATCCTTCAAAGTTTCGGAGCACACATGCTTGAAATTCCACAGTGGGTGTTAGCCAGTGGATGTTGGGTAGTCGTGGACTGTTGATCCACCCTACTTCGCGAGTCTAATAATCTGGTACTCCGAGGGATTGTTATGAGGTGCTTTGTAATATTTTGAATGACCGATTAAGCACCTAGTGATCTAGCGGTTGGTCATGGCCCGTGATCACATGGGTTGGGGACTAAGAGGAAGGGGATAGTTCCCAAAAATTATTGAAAAGCAAAGAAAAGATCGGAAAGAAAAATGAAATGTGAACATTTTTTCTTAAATTAGAATGGCTTATGAATAGTGTGAGAATTTTTGAGGACCAATGACCTGACAAACTTCGATTGATTGCATATTGTGTTTTCAGATTTTAACAAGTGTCATAACAAAACCAAATTTCCACTGAGTGCAAAGAAATGGAGGAGGCACATAATGCTTCTAGTTCAGAGAATGAAGTAAAAGTAATGGATGACCATTTGGGAGTTGAAAGATTGAGCTCCAATGGGAATGGAGAAGAGATAAATAAGGATGGGAATATGATGAAAATCATTGATCTATTGCAGAAAGATGCCCAGACTAACCAAGCAGATAACAGGAAGATCATGAAAGATAAGGAACAACAGGGAGAATTCAATTTAAAGTTGATGAAGATTTTGGAGAGAATAGAAAAAAAATTGGATAAGGAGAGTGAATCAAGAAAATCATGGAGTCGCAATACCCCTAAGAGAAAAAGAAGATCAAGAAGCATTAGCAAGCATTGAAGTCACTACCCAAAGTAGTCCAATAAGGAGGCAGAGAGTTGTTCAATCCCATTTCCTACCAGAAATCACATGACATCTGGAGTGGATGAGCTGAAGGGAGAAATGAACAAGATTAAGCCTCCTACGTTTTATGGAGAGCACAAGAAGGAGGAATATTCCAAGACATGGTTGGTTGGCATGCAAAAATATTTGCAACTGCATAATTATTCCTCTCGTGCCGAAGGAAGAATTGTAATGTATCAACTACAAGGAAAAACATCTATGTGGTGGGATAAACTGGTGCACGTGCAACACATTAAAGAGAAGGATATTACCTAGAAAATATTCAAGAGGTATTTCAAAAAGAAATAATTGAATGAAAGATAGTATGACATAAATATGAAATAGTTCTTTGAACTCAAGATGGGCATAACGACCATTGATGAATACGAACGAAGGTTCTTGGATTTTTTTAAATATGTTCCCTTCATCAAGGATGCGACTGTCAATATTCAAACATATCTTAGTGGTTTTCCACCTTCCATCAGTGACAACATCCAGTATGATGACCCTAAGGCTATGGAAGAGACTATAAGGAGAGAAAAAATACTTGTGTGAACAACCAAGATAAAATCCTACTTTTTGGAAGGCTTGGGATGACTAGAAGAAGTTCACGAAAGAGCAGAGGAAGAAGGGAAACAATCCTCCCTTTTTCAGAAACAGACTTCAAGGGAAGCCATCGTTTAGAGAGTCAAGAATGACTGACGTAGGGGGACAAAGGCCGAGGAATACGCCCATTCAGTGTTGGGGTTGTGAGGGAAACCACAAGTACAAATATTGTCCCCACCAAAATGGAAAAGTGAGAGTTGTCCATAATGTTCAGCAAGTTGAAATAGTGAAGGACAAGGGAAGTAGAATAGAAAGAATATACGCATCCCTAGACAACAAGAAAGAATAATATCACTCACACATGATTGAAGTGGAAGGCATGATCAACAACCATGCCTTTACTATTTTAATTGATTCAGGGGCAAACCATAGTTATATAGATCCTAGAGTGGTGGAAAGTTTATAATTTTCGAAAAGCAAACATGGAAAATCTTGGTTAGTGCAGTTGGCTATAGGAACCAAGAGAAAGTTTATGGAATTGGTTAAATCATGTCCAGTGGACATGAATGGACTAAGTACTAAGGCAGACCTGAATATCTTACCTTTAGGTTCTTATGATTTCCTAATTGGTATGGACTGGTTGGACCAACACCATGCCATCTTGGATTTTTGTAATAAGGAATTCACTTTCCTGGATGAGGAAGGAGATCGGAAAATAGTCCAACGAATTCCCAGAGTTGTGGCTATTAGAGAAATCTCATCAATGCAGCTGAAGAAGTGATACAGAAAATGATGTCAATTATTTGCATCCCATGTGGAGGAAGCATATAAGGATGAGGTCTCAAAGATTGAATACCATGTAGTATTAAAAGATTTTGAGGATGTATTCCAGGAGGTACCAGGACTACCCTCGAAGAGAGACATTGACTTCTCTATTAACCTGATGCCTAGAGTAGCTCCAGTGTCAAAAACTCCTTACAGGATGAGTACGCCAGAGATAAAAGAACTGCAATTGCATCTTGAAGATATTCTTAAGAAGGGGTATATATGCCCAAGTGTGTCACCTTGGGGAGCCCCAGTCCTGTTTGTGAAGAAGAAGGATGGAACATTGAGATTGTGCATTGATTTCAGATAGTTGAACAAAGTGACTATTAAGAAAAAGTATCCTCTTCCAAGGATCAATGATCTCTTTGACCAGTTGAAGGATGCTAAGATATTTTTGAAAATAGATCTTAAATCAGGATATCACCATGTGAAGACATCAACAAGACTGCCTTCAAAACAAGGTATGGTCATTCTGAATTCACAAGGGTGCCATTTGGGTTGTCGAATGCGCCCGGTATCTTTATGTGCCTAATGAATGGTGTATTCAAGGAATATCTAGACAATTTTTTCATAGTCTTTTTGGATGACATCCTGGTGTATTGCAAGTTGGAGGAAGAGCATGAGAATCATTGAAGGATGGTGTTTCAAGTGCTAAGAGAGCACCAAATGTATGCCAAGTTGAGAAAGTGATCATTTTATCAAAAGAAAATCTGTTAATTGGGGCATATCATTTCAGAGGATGGGATATCCGTGGATCCTGAGAAGATTGAGGCCATCAGAGAATGGTCAATGCCTAGGAATGTGATAGAAGTCAGATAATTTATGGGTCTAGTTGGCTATTGTAGAAGGTTCATTGTAGATTTCTCAAGGATAGCTCACCCTATCACTTCCTTACAGAGGAAGGATAATAAGTTTCAATGGACAGAAGAATGTGAGAGAAGCTTTCAGCGATTGAAGAAACTGTTAACCAATGCTCCAATCCTAAGGATTGCAGATCTAAATGATGATTTAGTAGTGTGCATAGATGCATGCAAAGAAGGACTGGGAGGAGTCCTTGACCAAAATGGATTTTTAATATGTTATGAGTCCATGAAATTGAAAGAACATGAAAATAACTATGCAACTCATGATTTGGAGTTGGTGTCTATTGTTCATGCTCTAAAGAAATGGAGGCATTACCTCATAGGAAGGAGGTTTGAACTGAGGATAGACTATAACGGTCTACGGTATTTGTTTGATCAATCAACCTTAATTTCTAGGTACAGTAGATGGTTGGAATTCTATTGTGAGTATGAATTTGATATCAAGTATATCAAAGGGAAAGAGAACAAAGTGGTTGATGCACTCAACAAGAGAGAGCATGAACGACATGCTACAATGATTAGCATGTACCAAACTAATATTAAGGGAAGAATTTTGAAAGTTGTAAATGTAGATTTGCAGTACATGAAGTTGGTAGCAAATATACAACAAGGTGAGATGCCACAGAAAGTGGAAGATTATAAGTTGGGAGCTGATGGAACACTCATGTACAAAAACAAATCTTATGTACCTAATGTCTACGAATTGAAACTTATGATTTTGAAAGAAATGCATAATGTGCCTTATGTTTGGCACCCTAGATATTAGAAAATTGTGGCAGAAGTCAAGAGCCATTACTTTTGGCCAGTTATGAAGAAAGAGATTGTTGAATACATCACCATATGTATGGAGTGTCAGAAGGTTAAATATGAGCACAGGCACCCAACAGGGTTGGTATGGCCTTTACCCATTCCTGAGTGGAAGTGGGAGGTAGTGACAATGGATTTGATCACAGGATTTCCCAGAACATGCAAGCAACATGATTCAATCATGGTGGTGGTGGACAATCTTACGAAATATGCCCATTTTATTCCACTGAAGACTACTCACAAGGAATCTAACGTTGTTGATATTTTTATGAGGGAAATAAAACGATTGCACGGAATTCCCAAGACAATTGTGTCTAACAGAGACCCAAAATTCACCTCAAAAATCTGGAAATAGTTATTCAAGGGGTTCGTAATGAATCTGAACTTTAGCACAACCTATCATCATGATTCTGATGGGTAGACATAGCGGTTGAATTGAGTAATAGAAGACATACTAAGGATGTATGTGATGGGAAAACCATATAAATGGGAAGAGTACCTACACTTGGTAGAATTCGCCTACAACAATGAGTATCAAGCATCACTGAAGATGATCCAATTTGAATCACTTTACGACAGAAAGTGCAACACTCCAGTAAGTTGAGTTAACCCAGTTGATAGAGCAGTGGTTGGGATAGAGTTGCTCAAGGAAATAGAAGAGAAAATGCTAAAAATTTAAAATAATTTGAAGGCTTCCCAAGATAGGCAGAAAATTTATGTTCATAAGACCAGAACCCACAAAGAGTTTAAAGTGGGTGATCATGTTTTCTTGAAAGTCAAAACAAAGAGAAGTTCCCTAAAGCTGGGAAGGTGTTCGAAGTTGGAAGCCAGATTTTGTGGTCCATTTGAAATCCTAGAAAGGATTGGACTCATTGCATATATGCTTGCATGACCTGCATCCATGACACTACATAATATGTTTCATGTTTCATTGATTAAGAAAAATATACCTGATGCTAATCATGTTATTGATTGGAATGTGATTCACATGGAGCAAGAAGGCGTCTTTCAAGTGCATCATGTGCGCATATTGGAACGAAAGAGAAAAAATCTTCGGAATCAAGCCATAGGGATTGTAAAAGTCCAGTGGACGTGCTATAGTCCCGAGGACGCGACACAGGAGCATGAGGATGCTATGCGGGTAGAATACCCACATATTTTTGAATATTTTGAAAATATTATCAATGTTGTGTAAAGAGTTGCACTGAGGAAAGTGCAAAAATAAGGGGAGGGGATTGTAGTATCCCCAAGGACGAGCCCCCATTATACTTATACATTGTAAACATGTTTTATAGGTTGGTGAGCCGAGTGTTGATAAGATGGTGGGATTATGTGTTTATTAGGGCGGAGAGCCTAAGTGTTAAAGGCCAAGAGCCTGATTTTCTATATGTAACTAGGAAGATCATTAATAAAATATAAAATTTGATGCATGCAGATCGAACATGAAGAAAGACTGATGGGGGAATAAGCTTCCACAAGGTTGGGTAAGGGAGGAGTATAAGTGTGTGGGCCTAGGGTATAAGCTAGGGGGCTTACCTCTAAAGGGGATAATAATTTATTATTATTTCCTAAAGGCTAAGGTGGATAATTGACCAAATGTTGTCCTAAGTTATTTGAAAAGGAACGTGTGAAAAAAAGGAACACATGCATCTCTAGGAAGAAAAGTGTTGACCTAGGTGCATGCAGTTAAAATCTGAAGTGTCAGCTATGTTGGGGGTTCGTGGGTCATTCTTCCATCCTTTGCCAGAGTTCTCCCACCATTCTGCCATGCAGAGTTTGAACTTGAAACCTCCATTATCGACCTCTGCGTTGATTCCTTTTCATGCACCATGAAACCCGTGGACTGAGTCGTGTCTCCTGTGAAGTCCAAGCACCTTGTAAATGCCTGAGTCGTTCTGTGTATTAGTGTGGAAGGTTTTCGTTTGTGGATGTCTATACCCAACTTCCTATTGTTGTTGTCACCCATGAGTTGACCGAATGTTATTGTTGTTGTTGTTATCTTTACCTTGCAGGAATTGAGTGGAAACTGGTTGAAGATGCGGGTTGTTAGGCCCATGGTTGAAGAGGCATGTTGTCAAGCCTATGAGTGGCTCTCTCCAAGAGAGAGAGTTTTCTGGGAAGTGGTTTTCTCCTAGAGAGAGTCCACCACTAGCTACAGATCTCTGAGAATTCCTGATCCGGCTTGTTGCCAAGACCCTGAGAGGGAGGTGAAGCAACCGATGGAATATTTGACAATGAAAGTGTATACTCTTGGGTGGAACATTCATGTGGGGAATGAGAGTCTGTGAGTATTGGGCGTAAGAAGGCTCTTGGAGAGAGAGTTTGTTGGGAAGTGGTTTTCTCGTAGAGAGAGTCCAGCACCAGCTATGGAGGTCTGAGAATTCTTGATCTAGCATGTTGTCAAGACCCTAAGAGGGAGGTGAAGTAGTTGATGGACTATGTGATAGTGGAGGTGCATACTCCCGGCTGAAACAAGCATGTGGGGAATGAGAGTCCATGAGTAGTAGGCATAAGAAGGCTCCTAGAGAGAATCTTTCTGGTTGCACTGTGCAGTTTTCCTATAACCTCAACCTAGTCTAACATTCACTTACTCTGGGCGGAGCTTAGTCCCAGCTTGGGGGTGACCCACTGCTGAGCATGATGAGCAACGTGGTATAAGGAAGGGAGGTTCATGGAAGGTCTGCATGTAGTTGGTGGATTTACTCCAACTAAAATATAAGTATCATTTATGTGCTTAATTATGTATTTTATGCATGTTTTGTGATGCTTGAATGTTATCATGTATTTCGTTGTGCATATGAATTATTTTCTATTACATTTGAATCTGTATGGTAGTAGTAAATATGTGTTATGTGTTTTATTTCGATTAAAATGCATGTTGTATATTTATATGTGAATGTTCCACATGGTCTAGTGTTACTCAGCCTGTTGAATGGACGGGGACGTTACAGTTTGGTATCGCAACTAAGTGAAGTGTCCTAGTAGTGGAATTTCCCAGCACTATTGGTGGTAGAAGATGTTACACCAGGCTCCAGGTAGCTTCATATTCAGGCATCCACATGGGAGGTGACTCCAGGCTCCGGATAGCTTCAGCTTCAGACATCAACACTGGGGGTGTCAATGGGAACAATACCATTGACTGTAGGGCAGTAGTGTGGTGAACAAGCATGCATGTCATTGTCGAAGCACTTAGACTGCAGGATTGTCATACCTGTAAAGAGCATCAACTTTAGTGTTGCTTTGTCATGACAATTACAATGTTGATGTGAGTCCAGAAATATTTGGAGGTTGGGTGTCTTGTGCGATGATGGCCTTGAAATTTGGTACATGTCAGAGATCTATTATCTGACATTGCAGTGTTAATGCAATTTCCATAGTCGAAGATGACTCGATTTCATTGGCACAAGTAATATTAATTGTGTGTTTAATTAACATCCTTGAAGAACATGAATCCCAAACAACGCCTAAAACTTTTTGAACAACCATGTGTTAAAAAAATAGATTGTTTTATATTTTAAGAAATAAGAAATTGTATTATATATATAACATTAGGTTGCACACATAAACCTTTTTAAGTTAACTGAAATTAATATATAGTAAAATCAGATCCCTGGAAGCGATCAAATTCCCTAGAGCTAGTTTATTTCCATCATGTTGGTTGGGATAGAAGGATCCACTACCAGGACAAATAAATAAGGTAGAAATAAAAGTACCTGTGCAAATGGAAGATGGTGATGGAGGCACTCTATGACTAGGAAGGCACTCTGTCCTTATCGATCTGTGACCCTGATGAACAAATCGAGAGGCACTTGCGGCGAGCCCATGGGGATTTTTTTTGATCCGGATAAGCCAATACTTCAAGCATCAAGCAATTTCCATTTTTTTTCAAATATCAGATCTACCGCAACATAAAAAATGCATTATCCTTATTCCGAGAAAGGGAAACAACAATAATATTGATTTCAGTGGAAACAACTCTTGAATATCCTACTACATCAAGGTCTCTTCTAAAGAATGAAACAAAATGATCACATGAAGGTGGTAGTAAAACGTGATTTTAAAAAACCAAATCATTACCTAAACACATCAAAATTATTGCAGAAGATGGTAGTATAAAGTAATCTTCAGAAATTGTTGCAAAGTCCATAATCTAGAATTCCTTGCCATTAAATTTTCCCAGTTACATGTTGATGCAGGCATCCGAAACTTTTGAGAGGCTCATTCCCTGGTTATATACCCACATTCAACTATCGAGAGAATATTATTGCAAAGAGAGGCAATCTCTTAAACCTAGATGCAATCATATGCATATGAATACTTAAAAAAATGTGCAATACCAATAGAAAGTTGATTTTATGTGGAGTATGTTACTACATCCAGAGGTCAGCGAACAAACTTTGACAAAGAATCTAAATTTATGTCAAGTTTGTTACCACACCCAGAAGTCGCTCAACAAACTTTAAAATAGAAACTTCTGTAATTTTAGGATCTTGATTCAACCACCCATACCGTTTCTCACATTCATGAGGATCAAAATTTATAATTTCCCTCTGAGTATATTCGCGCATTGAGTAATATTTGGAATCATTTCCGAATATTCTAGACCATTTTGAAAGCCGCGATATGTTTGACTCCTCTGACGAAACATAAATTCTTGTGTGGTCTGCATGATTTGATACACTTTCCAAATCTGTGTTGTTGGAAGAAGCTATATACTTCAACAAAGAATAATTTTGCAGGTGACTTCAAAGTCGCTTCCAATTTCCAGTAACAAAAGAAATAATTTCAACATACAAACATTCAGGAAGTCCTTTCAACCAACCAAAGCATAAAATATAGGGAAAATATCAATCATAAGATACTTTATTTTTTTGTGTCTGATTTTCTGTTGGCTGGCAGGATTTTTTTCACTCAAAGATGATGTCACATAAAACCATTCCCTCGTCTTTCAATTGGGCCTCAATGACATCTCTAAGTTGTCTACCATGTGTATGACTAGGGGCATTACAACGAAGGCACATTAAAGCGTAAGTTTTCAATGATAGAGGGAAACGGGAATAAGTATTTAAAATGAACATTGGAGGATGATAGTATAATCTTATGTAAATCTTGGTTTAACTCATTTTAATGGAAGACATCCTCGATACTTTCACCTATTAATGTCATTCTGTTCGAATATGTGTGTTGAATAGTCACTAATAACATGAGTTAACATTTTCATATGCAAGCATATTCTCAAATGACATGACATGTTTGTGGATGATAGTGGGGTAGTACAATATTGCACTATGATGATGCCTTCAAAAAACTAAAATAACCAACGATTTTTTTCCAATTCAATATGGACGCAAAACAATCATCAGATCCCACAATATTCGCTCGTTAATGTGTTTTAACGAGAGATGTCCTCGAGATTTCCACTTATTCATGCAAATATTTTTGAACCTGTTTGGTGATTTTTCACTAGTAAAAGAACAATTAATCTACATTGGGAAGGGCGGAAGGTGGAGGTGATGGAGGGGAGAGAAATATTCTTTTAAACTTTTGTGAACCCAAGATTCTGTGAATCTACGAATATTTGAAGACTTGACTAAATATGGAAAGGCAGGTCTGTCAGATGAAGTCATCATATTTAGAGTCAGTCTTTCGAGTTCGAGGAGTTTGGGGTCAAATTGTAGATCACTGAAGTTTTGGGTGCAAGATGTATACCTGAACATGGGGCACCAGAGTTCGATAGTGCCTATCCGTGAACCCGCATTCATAAAATTGGCTAAGTATGCAAATGAACAATGTTAGTTTGGACTCGTGATGTGAATATATAGATGGAGATGAGGATTTTCCAGTTCTCCACCAGAAGAACCCTCGAGCATAGAAACGTGACTAAGTATAGAACCAAAAACGCATAATAGAGGGGAAGAAGAAAAGGGGAAAATGTGAAAGTTTAGAAGAGGAAAAAGAAAGGAAGATAAGAACTTTATCCCTCACACAACAACACTTAGTCTCATAACTATGAAGCCATAGAAACACATTAAATATGGGAAAAACATTCTCAACTATGAAATATTCTTGGAGATCGACAAACTCGGGTTCAAGTCAAAAGAGATGTTGTTTATATCTATTGCAAAAAATTTCATATTATTATATCTTAGTAGTATTTTTGGTGGCCCAACTATAAAACCATGTTCCAATTTGTGTTTCTCAAGTGGATATGTGTTTGTGAAGACACATTTCCTTGAAACATAGTCCAGGGGCAGGGAAAGTGCAACGTCGACTATTTGTTGATGAAAGACTTTTTGAAGAGTAAGCAATGTATTTCCAAGTGCACGTATCATTTACATAGTATCAATATTATTTGTTTAATGTTATTCACGTATTATTTTGAATGAACTTGTCATAGATTTGTCAACCTTTTCCATGTCACTATGGCTACAACTGAGGTGAGATCTCTGGGAAACAACGACCTCAAGAACAACACCAGGAAAACTCCACACTCTTGTTTCTCTAGTCGTAGTACTCACATACGAAATATGTTCTTCAAGAGGATTTTGGCTCAGGCATACTGAGTATTGAAAATTCTTACCTGCAAACTGGAAATAGTAAACAACAACCAACGAACGGGAATGCAACCATGGCACCGAGACCCACCAATGAATGGGAAAGGATAGAAGCACAACCCCTGGCCTACAAACTCCAACAACATTTCGAACTATGGATGGAGGAACACAACCCTGCAAAGTTGAAGAAAAGAAGAGAAAGCTGCAAACAAAAAACAAGTGAACAAGTACGAAGACAATATTGCTCAAATTTACTGCACACAAGATTGTATTAAAAAATCGGAGGGATATGTTGTAACATGCCTGTTAAGAAAACATTTTAGGATGTGAGGCCTGCTAGGTAAACATTTAAGACTAAGGACCATGCAAAGTCCTCCCACTGTGTAAACATTTAATAAATTTTTAGTTTGCATGGTTGGCATTCTGCATCCGCAATTGGAACTGTGCTTCTGTCACTCCCCATTCACGGGTAAGTTTCACTGCCATGGTTGCATCCTTATTCATTGTGTGTTTTTTTCTTTTTTTTCTTTTACCAGTTTGAAAATAAGAATTTTTAATACTGGGAGGGATCAAAATCCTCTTGCAGAACATATTTGGATGTGACTACTCAGACCCACCTCCATAACACCTAGTGACATATAAAAAAGAAAATTGAATTTTCACTTCACATATGAAGATGTTCTACATGAGGATTTTGACCCAGGCATCTTCAGTATTTAAAATTTTCACTTGCAAACTGGAAATAGAAAGCAACAAACAACAAAAAACAAACATGAATGTAAACCTAACAAAAAAAACCACCCATCAATGGGGAATGAAAGAAGCGTAGTTCCAATCATGGTTGCATAATCCTAAGCGTGAAAACTGCAATAACAACAAAAAGAAAACAAGAGAAACAACAACAAGCAAACAAGAAACCAGCTAACAAGCAACGAGAAAGCATCAACCACTGAACCTATAGTGCTTCTAAAGAACAATATTGCCCATATTCACTTCAGACAACATTTTAGAAGAAAAAATAAATAAATAAATAATCTGAAGAAAAAGTATTGTAACAGGCTTGTTAAGCAATGAAGGAATGCAACTGCAACACTGAGAACCATCGATGAATGGGGAAGGACAGAAGCACATCCCCTGGCCAACAAATTGCAACAATAGGTCCAACTACAGATGTAAGACCCCAACCTTGCAAAGCTGAAGAAAACAAGAGAAAGCATCAAATATCAAACCAGTGAACAAGCACCAAAAGGCCCAACTGCAGCTGCAATACCTCAAATATGCAAAGTTGAATCAAACAACAATAAGCAACATTTAGTGAACCAATGAGAAAGCATCAACCAATCAACTAGGAATGTTGGTGAAGAACAACATTGGCCAAATTCACTGCACACAAGATTGTATCAAAAAATCTGAGGAAAATGTATTGTAACACACCTGTTAAGAAAACATTTTAGGATGTGAGGCATATGAGGTAAAAATTTAAGGATGTGAGGACCTGTAACATCCCGCTCTGGCGCACTGAGAACACTTATTATTTGAGGACACTTGCTTGCAAGTGATCTGGACCCTTTTTGATGTTAGACCTTTAGTATATGATTATAATGTGATTGACAGATGACATGATGTGTTATTATTTGATGTAGACAGGTGCTATTGACTCAGTTTTATTGAGTGTGCAGGGTTTTTGACCTTGAGGATGCAGA
>JZKD02S0491841.1:561543-579247 GCA_000966675.3 Picea glauca
ATATATATATATATATATATATATATATATATATATCTTCCCTTCACGCAAGGGCACCTAAATCCTTTAAAAAGTGATTTCTGCTCCTATTCCATGACTTTAACTTTTAATTTTTATTTCTGTGTTAATACCTTTGGCCTGGCATGCACGATAATTCATGTGACAGCTATGTTACTCTATAACCCTTCCCCACGACTTATGGTTGCACCTAAACTCCTGGTTCAAACTACACCCTTCCAGGCGAGTTAATAAATGAACCGTTATGGCAGAGCGTAGTCAGTTGAATTAAGTTCTGGTGTAAGCAGCGAATAAGTTATCTGAACGTGGTAATGAGAGGTCCCTTGATTTTGATTTCCAGCCGTTAGCACCTTCACAACTCTACAGGAAATTTTTACTGTCAATTGCGCCAGCCAGTCATTCCCTCGTCTTGTCAAATCGTTGTACATTATCCCTGCGCCCTAGACCGTTAAATTTTTGCTGCCAAATTTATTGCCAGACAGTCACATTCCTCCCTGGGTCATTAGATTTTACGGCCAGACTGTTCTTTACCTCACTGGTATAATCGATAATTCTCATGGCGTTGATAGCCGTCTCAAAAGTTGGTAGTCATGCTGTCCATTTAAGCTTGGGTTATTTTCATTAAATTCTTGGGGGTCAGGGCGCTGGTCGATTTACCTTCCTGCTAAAGAGATTTATTCGCTATTGGCTCTACCACAGTTTAGGTTTTGGAGCTTTAGGGTTTTACTCACCTTGGCAATTTCTATTTGCAATATTAATATTATTTAGTTGAAATGTCATTGTTATTTAATGAAAATGTTATGCGGGAAAATTGTAATGATAGTTCACTATTTAATTGCAATGGTTAAATTGAAATAATTATATCACTTAAATGAATGTTAGCGTCCATATAATTTAGAATTGGAGTTAGGTTAAGGTTGCACATTATGGTAACTTAGCTTCTGATTTACGTATTGTATATAGCTTTCATTTTAAAATGATAAATGGTTCTTTATTCAGTAATGTTCTCCTCTTCATTTTTTCGTAATAATAATATCGCTTATTAAGAATAGGAAACGGTAAAGATTGATTTATGATGTTAGGGCAAGTAGTACTGCCACTATTAATAGCAAATTAATATGCATTTTGCGTGGATGTGGAATGGGAGTGGCCTCATGTATTCAATCAATGTAGGAATGCTATATGTAATCATTTAAAGGAGGAACTCCCTGGTATCGTGTCATGGTTGCAAGTGATAGGGGTAAAGCCATTTAATATTTATTGTGATTTATATAAGATTAGGGTTACGCCCTTTACAATAATATGGTGTCGTAAAGGAATGATATGTTGACTTTGGTAAAAATTGAGTAATCGTTTTATTGGCAAAGTTAGTACTTGTCTGAATGGCAAAATTTAATATTATTTAATTAAAAGGCTAAAGGGTGGAACTGCAATGCAATTAGTTGTTAATTGCCATATTAATATATTTAGTGGAATGTTAATTCTAGCGGAATTGAATGTTAGAAATTCTCGCTTATTGTTTAATTGCAAATTATCATTATTTAATGGAATGCTAATACTAGTTGAATGGAAACATTAAGTAGTCGTTCATTTGCAACGGTTCATAATATTAATGGAATATTAATGCTGGAGGAATTGCGAGGTTAAGTAATTGTTAAATCACATTATTAATATTATTCACTGGAAATGTTAATTCTAGTTGAATTGCCGTATTAAGTATTTGTTTAATTGAGCTATTAACATTTATTGAAATGGTAATGCTGATAGAATTGCAATGATTAGTAATTGTTACTCATTGTGTAGTTGCGATATTATTATTATTTAAGGGAATGTTGATTTTAGTTGAAGTGCCATGCTAAGTAGTGGGTTTAATGGCCATATTCATATTAGTGATGGAATGTTAAAGTTAATCGTTTAATGGTAATATGAATATTATTAATCGAAATGATTAATGTGGGTTGAATTGCAATGTTGAAGTAATTGTTCCTGTAGCAATGTTAATGGGGATGCCTAAGTTGCGAGGTTAATTTTTGTTAACTGAATGCTGGTGATGATGTTTATTATTAATATTGTTTTAGATGGCAATGTTATTGTTGGCTTAATTGAAATGTCGAAGATGAGGTTGGATTGTCATGCTACTGATGTTTAATGGAAATGCCAATGGAGAGGTTTAATTTGCAAGGCTATTATTTGTAAGGTTATTATAATATGATATTAATTGGTAGGAAGGGAAAGGGGATAGGGAGAGTGTAACATTCATAGGTTCACCATGATGTCGTGCTCGCTTGTGGTGATTAATAGAAAAATGCAAGCGCTAGTGCTTACTGTGTGTCCCTGATTTGTAGTACTGGGTGGTATTGTTTTGCGTAGCATGTTCATGTCGGGCGGGATATAGACTCCTCTTGTAGCTTAGTATGTTTGTCTGTGTGTAATCCGGTGGAAGGAATCCTGTGCCGTATCAAGAGTCTTGGGATGTTTAAAGGCACAGTTCCACTCTTGCGACACTCTCTGAGCCGTATCAGTAGTCTCGGGCTGTTTAAAGGCACAGTTCCACTACTGCAACTCTACTATTGGATCCTTTCATTTTGGGACAGTACTGTGCCTAACCCCTAGTTTCTGACTCTGCCTACAGCTGTTAGTTGCCCGCCTCATGTCCGGGGCGTTGGCTTCTTGTTGTCACTATGGTATGTCGGGTCGTCTTGATTGTGTTCGTCTTACTTGCGTCCTGTTGGTTGGAGTGTTGACGTTGAGTCGGGGGGTTGTTTCTTCTACACACGTGCACACACGGTTAAAGCAAAAAAAAAAATCACCGGTTGAATGAGTAGTTGTCCTTAGCTAGGAGGGTTGTTACAGGACCTTCCAAAGGCCTACCACTGTGTAAACAATTAAGAAAGGTGTAGCTTGCATGATTGGTATTTTTCAATACTGGGAGCGATCAAAATCCTCTTGCAACCCATCTTTGTATGTGAGTACTACGACTAGAGAAGAAGGACTGTAATGGTTACTTTGTCTCATTCTCGATCACTAATGTTAGACACAGAACCCACCTCCATCGCAGCCATAGTGACATACAATAAAAGAAAATCGTATTTTCTCCTTACATACAAAGATGTTCTGCAAGAGGATTTTGACTGAGGCATCTCCAGTATTGAAATTTCTCCTTTACAAACTACAAATAGCAAACAACAAACAATGAATATGAAGCTAAACATGGCATCGAAACCCACCCCTGAACAGGCAACGACAGAAGCGTAGTTCCAATCAAGGTTGCAGAATCGCAAGCATGAAAACTGCAGCAAGACCAACATGCAAAGAAGAGAAACAACAACAAACAAACAAGAAACCAGTGAACAAGCAACAAGCAAGCATCAACCAATGAACCAATAATGCCACTAAAGAACAATATTGCCCATATTCACTGTAGAGAACATTGCATAAAAAAATTCAGAGGAAAATGTACTATAACAACCCTGTTAAGTAAACATTTAAGGTTGTGATGCATGTTAGGTAAACATTGAAGTCAGTCAGGACCGTCGAAGGGCCTCGCGTTGTGTAAACATTTAAGAAAGAATGGAGTGTGGCAAGTGTGTTACATATGAAAATTAATTACTATATTATTTTATAAAAATATAAAATAATAATAACAATAAAAAAAAATAGTAACAATAGCTCGAACAATAGAAACTATGCAAAAAAAAAATTAGTCAAAGGAAAAACTAATATGAAGCCAACTAATAAAAAACCGATTCTCGATGCTCAAAACTTTGGATATCTAAACATTTCAAAAAAATAGTAAAAAATCAGAAAGACCATAGATGATCAAAATCTTTGGATATGTTAACATATAAAACATTGGAAATAGTGAAGATGGCAATAAGACCTTCAATCTGTTATCCAATCAGATCATGACATATATAGTATTTTTAATTATATACAAATCAATGTTTTTAGTTCTCTAGTTCCAACAATAGAGATTATGCAAGTATTTTTAGTCAAAGGACAAACTAATATGAAGTCAACGAATTATCGATCACTATAGTCCCTCTACGCCTTCAACAGGGACTAATAATATTGTTATAAATCTTAATATAATAATTACATTATCAATCTCATAATTATAATGGTATTTATTATAATCATAATTATTATATTATAAACTTTAAAATAATAATGGTAATGAAATATAAAAATATCTAAAAATATAAATAAATATAAATATAAATATAAATATAAATGATATAAAAAATATGATATACTCATAAAAAATACTACGATGACGATGATTCAAGTCATATTTCATGGTGATTAACGTCATAACCTTAAACTATTTTCATATCTAGGATATAATGTAAATATACTCCAATAAATGATATATAAAATATGATATACTCATAAAAATACTATGACGACGACGATTCAGGTCATATGTCATGTTGATTAACGTCACAACCTTAAAGTATATGCCATATCTAGGATATCATGTAAATATACCAATGATGTAACTATCAAAACCAAACAAACCTATAAAGTAGAATATAACATACAAAGTATTAATCCTAAATAAAAATAAAAAGTACCATGAAACATAAACAATAGAGAAAACATGGTGATAATAACATCCCGAACAAAACAAATATAAAAATTATAAGTCTTAATAATCAAATTATAATATTTTTAAAAATATGAAACCTAAGGAAAGGTAAACATAGTGAAAATAACATCCCAAACAAAACAAAGATAAAAATTATAAGTCTTAATAATCAAATTATAATATTTTTAAAAATATGAAACCTAAGGAAAGGTAGAAAAAATTAAGAGAAAACACACAAAAAAAAAAAAATACCACAAAAAGATAAAAAGAAACCATAGAATAGAAAGAGTAAACCATATAGAAAAAGAGGGAGGTGAAAACAACGGTAGGAACAACACATGAGAAGGAGAGAAAGAAAAATATGAGAGTGAATCTGATAATATTAATTGCTTCTTCTATTGTGGATCAATGAAAGAAAGTTTTCACTGATCTCCAAACCTCCATCTTGTTAATGTTGTTGGGGTGTTTAATGATTTCAAAACCTTCTCTGATTTTACACGTGAAGTATTGATCTTCTTTGACTAGGATTTTGGTGTCTTCTAGATGTACATCGTGTCTAATTCCATTTGAATTCTTAGCTAATCCTGAGGAGAGTGTGCTATCATTCCTCATATCAACTTTGTTCTATTTAATCCTTATGCAAAAAGGCTATCCAATTTATTTGTAACACCCGAGGTTTTGAACCCCATTTTTAAATAATGTATTGTTATAATGTTGAGAGGCTAGAGTGCCCAAACATTTATTAAAAGGGAAGTGTGCCCAAGACATGTAATGTTTTTATCATTATTAATAATAAATACACAGAATTGTCGATGTATACGTACAACTGATGTCGAGCTAGTTAGTTTACTGATATCCTGTACCATGCCTGTTTGCAATTATGTTGCAAATGTTTCTTCGGTTGTGGGAAATATCCTTCATTTAATATCTCTTTTCTTTGTTATATTTTTGAATATCATAAGTGGAAATCGCCCTTTATGAAATTGTTGTTCCATTGAGGAAAATAAATTTGAATAGGTTTCAAACAATTGTAGCTGCAACATGGAACAATGCAATAGTTGTGTAAGATAACTGAGGTATATGAGCATGTGAAAGTAAAGGGAAAAACTAGGTATGGAGAACGGTACCATTTCCTTGTTGTTTTCTAAATATCCATCTTTTATATTGAGAATGTGTTGCGAGCCAACTTTTCCCACGAGTGTGACATCTACACCAATGGTTCCAATTGGGTAAATGTCATTTCTCTTTGCAAGTTGCCTGATTGTTGTGTCCGATACGAAATGATATTTTGAACAAACCGTGGGAAATTTTTCCACAATACTTCTTTCATTGAGTGATTTAATACGATCAAAATTGCCACGGTCATATACTATTTTCGGTAATATATTGAAATTTGTAATGGGTATCCCATTACCTGGAAAGATCTTTTATGCATGTTTCTAGACAAGTTGTGTAGGATAGTCAATTTGATTGTCATCATGACTTCGTTGTCAGCCATGTCAGCACACATAATAAATCTAGTTTTGTTTTCCTTGTCTAAGTAGGTGCTATACACGACCTTTATTTCCATGACAAACACTTGTCTAGTTCAACGAATGTTCAAGCCTACTATCGATAGTATATTGGGTTTTGTTGAGGAAAAGATATGAAATCATCTTACTCAAGCATTTTCAAATTCTTGTTGGCTAAATCAAAATAGACGTGAATGTCACCCGAGGTTTATATCCATCAAAAATAAAATCCTAACTCATAAGTATCCATAAAAGTGCTTAGGTTAGTCTTTTCACAATTAAAATCTTGTTGGAAAATTCATTTTAATATGATTTTCTGAATATAATAGTTGTTGAAAACAAGTGTAAAGATAGAAGTAAGACACCAAGATGATAATCAAGATAGATGAGACATAAAACAATCCTTTATTTCATTCCAATTCACCAAAGAGTCATTTTCTTTACAAAATCTCATACAAAAATTTCAGACCAAAGTCAAACTTAGACATCCCCGATGGAACATACAAAAGGACCTCTGACAGAAAATCAAAACTGAACTCTAAAAGTTGGATCATCTTGCCACAAATTTCTTCCCACTCGACTCTACGCAATAGCCTTTTCTAGTCCTGAAAACTAATTCACAAAAGGACAAGTCTACATAGACTATCAAAGTTAGATCAACACCTCTGAAAAACAAGTTTTTGAATGTTGTAATTCATCCCTAAATATTGTTGTCTACAATAAGAACCTTCTATCATAAAAGAGAATTGGACTTGTGATAAATTAAGGAATGAATGAAAATTGAACTATCTCAACATAAACTCAAAGAGCAAACCTTAGTATGCTTCTCCTTCTATCCTCCCAATTTTCCTCCTTTTCCTTTTGCCTTTAAGCAAATCAGAATTGGTTGAGGTAGTTGAACCACGTCATTAGCTAAGTTAACTAAAGATTCAACCAAATTTTTAGTTAACGGGAAAAATAATAATCATAATAAGGATTATAAATAATTGATAACTAGTAGGTGGGACCCCTTGTTACTCCCATTTAGCTCTTAACAATTATAACATAACTAGTAAATTAAACAAGAACATCTCTCCTTATGACTCCCATTATCACATGCACATTTGACAATTTATCTCATTTATAATTCACATTGTTTTAAAAAATGCATTACTCATATATCCAAAAAATAAAACATGTTTTCCAAAAACTTCTGAAGCCAACTATCATCAACAATAGATAAAATAAAAACTCAAAAGCCATATTTCCCACTCTGAGATGCAATTTTTCCTTGATTGTTGTTGTCACTCTTCAGTTTTCCTGAATTTTTCTTTGGATGCGATGAGCCTTTAAGCCTAATCTCACTGATCACATGAGAACAATGTTGGAAGATTGGTTGTTGTCATTGATGTTGACCCTAGTCATGGGTTTTGGACCACACGATTGATGAAGGTATTTGGACATGAAAGAAAATGCACATGTAGATACAACACCCATGGATGGATAGTATACATCATTTTGTTTCCGGTGGTATGTGGCACGTCATGTGGATCCTCATGGTTGAGGAGAAATGAATTTTTGAATATGACAAAGTAAATTCAAGAACGAAGTACATGTAGGCCCTGAAGATAATTAAAGAAAAGAATTACAAAATAAGAAAGTGTCAGTTCGGCCCTAATGTTAAAAGGAAGTGACATAAATGGTATAAATAAACATCATTGTACGTTCATTTGATACAAGTTAAATTTCAGAGGAAATAAGAAGAAAAGAAGGCCGGATTTCAAGGGAGGATGAAGTCTTTTGGTGATGTGTTCTATGGTATGTTATTTTCAGGTCATCTTACCATTTTTGCTATAATTTTTTTTCTAGAACAATTCATATTGTTAAATCTCTATGGTATTGAGAAGACATGTCAAGGCACCTCTGGTAAAAATTTCAGCTCTTGATTTGCTATAATTATGGAGATACACTCTGTGGAAGATAGGGTTTGTGACCAATCCTGAAGCTAGTCAATAAATAGGTGTTCCGGGTAAGAAAGTCATAACTTCTTCATACAGAATCCAAATGAAGTGGGACCACTTCCATTGGAAACACTACAGAATTTAGTGTCTTGTGTGTGAGTTTTAGAATCAGATGTTAAATATTGAGCACAGGGCATGCTATACAAGTTCGGTCTTCTAAATAGACCAGAATTGAATAAAAAGTCTACCATTCTTTCTATAACCTCTTTTTGGGGAGGATTCAAGGAGTGAAAATTGGAGGAGTTTCAGAAAATAAATTGATTAATATTATTTACAGGATCAGAGTACTCCAAGAATTGAAGAATTACATAAATTGAAGAAGTCTCAGGAAGCATTATGAGGTTCTATGTGATGATTGGTTGATGGTGATGATTTAATGTAAAGTTTTATTATCTCTCATATATTCTTGGGTGGAAGGAAGGGGCAAGGATGCAGAGTTCAACTCTCTCTTGATATTAGAGGATTGTATATTCCTCTTGGAGGCTTATCCCTCCCTTAACATTTGGAAGTTGTAGCTACCTTTGGAAGTCATTACTTTCCTTGAACAAAAACTATTGATTATTTCTTATATATTGCGCATGGTGTATTGTGGTGTATTGGTGTAACTCCTATACTATTGTTCATTGCTCATTGGATATAATTGAATGGTTTAAGTATAAGTTAATTTTTTTTTTTTAAATTGTACTTGATAACGATTCACCCCCTTCTCAGTATCAACAAACAATAATCCCTCAAGTGCATCCGGGAAGATACAGATTTGTCACAGCCACTGGAGGGCAAGGAATGGGAAACAATGGCTTTTCCTTTGTCAAGGGCATGGTGGGCCTCGGTTTTCAACCTTTTTCTAGCATGAGAGGACTCAACTGGTGAGTGTTCAAGTGCATTTTGGGCAATCTGGTTAATAGGCGGGGAAGCAAGAAAGGACAAATTGGGCCAGCCACGATGTTGGGAGACTGTTGGGTGGACAGTCTCTTGCCACCTGTCATTTTTTGGAACCTCAGGTTACAATGAGACATGAGGGGGAACGATAATATCATGGCTTCTGTAACCTAGAAAGGAGGCCTTTCAGGCCTAGGTTGAACCATTCCTTGCCCAATCCAAGTGAAAAATCGGGCCTGAAACAATTGGACTAGCTATTGCGAATAAACATCAAAGTGTATGGAGAACCTTGGCCTTCTTGGGCCTTTGTTCCAATTACCTCTCCCTCGATTGCCTCTGCCATGCCTACCTTGGTTGAAAAAACTCATTCCTACATGCATGACTGATTAGAAAATAGTCCTTTAAACAACCATACATGATAACTATTTAAAAATATGAAATGGATTTTGTCTCGGAAACGTATTAGACTCATGCAATCCAATCCATATAAATTGTTTAACTGTTGTCAATGAGCAGGGGGTGAGAAAAAGGTCTCGGGATATGTGAGGGGCTTGTATTTAGTGAAAAATGATAAAGTGAGGGGGAAAAGAACCACGGTTACTACTCAAATACAATAATCAATCAACTGTAATGCAAACCAAAGAAAACATCATTGTAATCCAATTGAGAAAATGCGACTGTAAACTGCTTCAACACAAATTTCTTCTTGACTGTAATTAAATTTTAAAACAGGGAGTGAAAAATGAATGTGGGAGGGTGAGGGGGTTGTAACTAGTATAAAGAGAAATAATGGTAGGGAAAGAGAGCGATTATTGTTTATAAAATTAATTAAGTGATCCATAAAACCATTTTGTAAAAGGAAACATACAAACCAAATGACCATTGAGACCCCAAACAATTATTGTGTATAGTTCAAGCAATCCTATGTGTTAACTTGCTCCCTGCTTGTAATCAAATATTTAACACAGTGTCACTAAACAAGACAACATGCATTCCACAACGATATGTAGGGGAGATCTGTTCCTCTCATTTATCCATTCAATACTTCCAAACAATTCCCAAATTCATAAACGATCACTTATTTCCACTATGTTCAACATCAAAATCAACCACTGCTCATGAATTATTTAAAACATCAAATACAGACATAAAATTCATGTTCAAATCTATATTTTAATTCATTTAATAATTAAATTGCAATGAGGTTATATTGTCACAACACATGTGCTTATCACTGTTGAAATGCATGATATTCATTAAACAATAGTGGACAATCAACACAATGATCCATATTTAACTTGAAAAAATCTCGACTTGTCATTTAAATACACAGATAACAAATCACCACTTCAAATCAAGCTATGTCGTGAAATACACAACCGTTCGAAAAAACACAAGTGTATTTTTGTGATTGTACAGGTCCAATTTTATTTCACTCTAAACATTCAAAATGTTGGGCTATCCAACACAACGAGGTAGCAACAACATACCCGATCTCATAACACAAATGATCAAATTACAACAAAGCCATGCTTAAAAACTCTATGACTATCTCTGGGAGTGCAACCAAAAATATCCATAGCATACACAGTGGATGACCATACCATAGACACCATTATTGCAATACTCCCATGGAAATTAAAAAACTTAGTCATAATAATCAACAACCCAACCTAACATGTTGTAGGGATTCCACACATACCCATGCATCATGCATGAAGCAATGCTCCAAATTAATCATTTAAAAATAGTGTTGGGTTATCAATTCAATAAACAAAATGACAACGACTGTGTATTTTACTTAACAAATCATCCAATTAACCATGCTAAGATTATCCGTCCAATTATAATAACAATTTCAGTGACTAGATACCAAAACCAACACGATTGTCACATAATCAACTAGGTGAGCCAGTAATCCACTCTGTCGACAATACACCACCAATCCATAACTACCAATAGTACACCAGACATGCCATAACGACTCGTCTATTACACTCAGACGTGAGGAATCAAGGGTTTTCTCTATGGACCAACATAGGGAGGCTAGAGTCAACTCTTCTTGATGGTGAAAACCCTTGAGACCAATGGTGCACACACAGGAAATACCACAATTGACTTCATGGACAGGGTGACAAATCCCGTGACAGGAGAAGCTATGAACATAAGAGAAAGGATCCATTTGGGCCTTCTAATGATATTTATCACACGTAGGGTATAACCCTCGTGGATCTCCCAGACAACCAACAAACAACATTGAGATGAAGCAGAGCCAAGAAGAAGCAACATAACCCACTTCACGACCAATAGTAGCAAGAACAACCCAATGCCCATAGTGAATAATGCAGAGTGACGCAAGGCATTTCAAACCCATTAAACCCCATAAAAACAAAGAGTGGGTATGGGATACGAATGCATGAAGACACCCAGTGATTATAGACCAATGAAACTGTCCAACTAAAACTAGTAAGCATGACAGAGAGCCTCTATGGCTACTAACACTCAGGACGACCAATAGCACTATGACTCCAAACATTATTGCAGTGAAAGACACCAATGATTCATGCCAAAAATCAAAATTTAACATAGTTTCCATACTTAAGGAAAGCACAAAACCATACATCTGAGCCAATATCTATTTCATAACTAGAGCAGACTCATGGATGGAAAAAAAAAGACATACATGTAATCAAAATCACCTTAAAATGCGAGTTGTCCGAGTGGTTCTCCCTCTTCTTGAATGTCATAGCATAAACACAATAAACACAGTTGAACAATAGTCCGACTATGGTGGCAGCCAGTGGAAGGAGTAAGGGTGGTGTGCAGTAAATGCACGTCACCTCCATCCCCAGTCCATTAATTCCTTAGTACATGCCAACAAGCTTCTGATTAACTCAATTAATTAAACCATGTATCAAAACCATCACCCACTAAAACCAATAGCATGACCCATATCAAACTTATTCCATAACATAAATCACCACTTCATATAAATCAATAAAATCATATAACTATTAGCTTATTGCTAGGGTTAACAACGACCATTTAAAATGCATGTAGAGTAGTATATAGCATAGTTTAATTCTTTCCCTTTGCATTTGTTTATATTTCTTTTTCCTTTTTCCAACTGCTCTTTAGTATTATTACTAACATGTCTATTGTGTAGGTGTCAAAGTAATGAGTCCAGGAACAGATAGCAATATAAGAATGGATAACATAGGCAATCGTAACATGCGATTAGAGCTCAGGACAAACATAACATGCCTTACCCAACATTCACTTGTCACACATAGAACCAACACATAATAATCCCAATCCATTGCCAATAAGATCTCATCAACCATGTAAGAAGTGTCGAACAATGGTACAAACTTCAAATAAGAGCCAGATATTATCTCCAATATACAAGGGGGTCCCACCTACTAGTCTTATTTATCTTTTATGATAATAGACTTTTACCAACACTTTGCAAGAAAAACTTCGTTATGATTTTAGTCATCAACAAACTAGCGAATCCACAGGGAATTTTTTTTTCAATAGATTTGGAACTCAGAACTCATGGTTTCATAGACCAAGAACAATAGATAAAGGAGATATAACCAAAAATATTATGCAACAGGGGGAAGTGAGTGAATTTAATGGAAAAATGACCAGGAATTTGGGAATAACTCATGAAAAGTGTTAAGTATGAGGGGTTTTACCACTGTATGCATAATCATTCAACCGAAATATTCTCTTAACTTCAAGGAAAAAAACTTTAGAGTTGCTCTTAAAAAATATCAATGGATGAAGAAATGGCAATAAGAAGTGGGAGATAACCAATTCTTTATTAGACAACAGTGGAAATATGTAACAATTTCAAGGTGCCTTCAAAGGAAACATCGGAACAGCTGCGTAAGCTTGATTGTTATTGACTAGAAATTCTTTGCAAGAGTGTCACTATGGAAGAATTGATCCAACATCCTATTTTGACCAAATTAACTAAAAGATGATAGGAAACAAATTCATGATAGAAGTAAAAACAAAATGAAGAAATTAAAAAAACAACAATAAAAGACAGAAATGAAAAAGTAGTAAGGAAAGTTTTAACACAGCAAGCATAAGTCAAACTACTATAAAGTGGAAAAGAGAAGCACAAAAATGAAAGGAGAGCTAAGCTACTAGTATACAGAAAATCCAAACAACATTAGAACATTTCACGTTGGTCCCTCGTAATGTTTCAAATGAGAAACGTTAGAGTTGTAGGAAAATGATTGTTCCTATAGATCTTTTAGAATGTAAAAGTTAGTATCCATGACAAAATCAATTTTGAAAGGATCCATAAATAACACTTGGAACTCCAAGGTAATTATCAAGCCTTTGACACACACAATTAGATCATCAAGATAAATATGGATACTGACCAATTCATCGAAAGTTGTGTGTACATATCTTTTAAAAGTGATATTTGCATCAGGTAGGCTAGAAAAAAAAACATTTATAAGTCATGGTACCCTAATCTGAGATAAGGGTGGTTTTGTAAGCATCTACCCCTTTTTCTTTGATTTTCTTGTAACCCAAAAAACTATCGAGGGCCTCAACTATGACTCTACAACCTATTGTAGAATTATTTCAATATTGAGAGGACAAAAAAGTATTTCTCATAATAGCCTTACTGAAAATCCAGAAATTAATGCAGGTTGTAATATGATCAGTGGTCTTCGAAACAGGTCCCCAATTGGAAAACCGTTCAGAGTGGACTGGAAAGATAATCCCAACCCTTAATAAATTTTCCAACTCCCTTTGAAAAGTTTCTTTGAATGCAAAGTTAATATGTCTTTTTTTCCCTAGATGGTTTCATGCCTTCCTTGATGGGAATAACATGTTGTGTAAGAACAGGATCAAAACCATGAAAATCCTTATAAGACCAAGCCAAAACATTTTGAAATCCACCAAGTATCTTGGCAAACCTCGTTTCTTCTTTATCAGAACATTGGGTATTTATTTTAACATTCTTCAAGGATTCAAGTGCCCCAATATTCCAGGAGATGGTTTCACCCACCTTCCTTTGTAACTCCTCTTCTTTATTTTTTTCTTTATTGCCTACAACACTCGATGAAAATGACCCCATAAGAGGAGTCAAGCCCTCAAGAATCTTATTGTTTTCTATGGATATAATTTCCTTGGGATTAGGTGGTTCATATTGAATGAAAGCACAAATGTTCTCATCGTTAGAAAGGGCCTGCCAAGATTCTACATTGTCAGGGATATATGGACAATATATGGATTGAAAAGAACAATCAGGCATGTGAAGAAAAGGTTGAGTATTAGGGGAATCTGCAAAGATGACTAACCGATCAACCATTGAATTCAACTCACTCTTACCATGAATGATGTTGAAAGATAAAAGGTTTGAGATAAGCACCCAAACATTTTGGGTATATTGTTCCATCAACTTGTTTCTAGGAGAGCATATTTTACATGTTGGTGTTAAGCCCTAAATAGTGGCTCATTACCACTTAATTGGGGCATATTACATTAGTAATGTTATTTTATTTATGTTATCTTTATTCCATTAGTTGTAACTATACCTCCTAGTCTCCTATATATACCAAGGAGACATTTTCATTTTGAATCATCTTGTAATTGAACATTTATGTGGGCATAAGGAGGTTTCCCTCTCGAAGAGGCTTATTATATAAATTTCTCTCTTTTTCAAGGAATTTATTACTTATTCTGAGGTTTTTCTATGCTATATTGTTATTTTGTTCCTAACATATGGTATCAGAGCTCAAGGTCTTGGAGTTTTGTTGTTACATTTGAAACACCTTGGAATTTTTGCTATAACTTTTTTTCTACAACAAGTCAAAAGGAACATCTTGGAGGATATTTATTAGATGGAGCAAGGTATGTTGGGTTAAAATTTCAGCTCTTGAGGCCTTATACTTTTGGAGATATAGCCTGTGCAAGATAGGGTTTTGGAATCATCTTGAACTGAGTCATTGCAGAGTTTTAGCTATAAAATAGTTTCTGTAACATTTCAGACCTTGCACTCCAAAGGATATTAAGATAAATTAGTAAGGTATCTATGGTAAAAATTTCATCTTCTAGGTCATATGCAATTTGAAAATACACCCTGTGGAAGATAGGGTATCTGACTAGTCCTATTGACTAATCTCAAGAAGGTGTTCCAGGTAAAACAATCACAACTTCTTCCTAGAGTATAAAAATTGAGTGAGACTAGTTGCATTGGATAGTGGACAGTCGTTAGTATTTCTGGTATGAGTTTCAGAATTTTATATCAACTATTTTTTGCGGGGAACGCTATACAAGTGAGATCTCCGAGAAAGGCCAAAAATCAACAAGTTGTGGGGAAGTTACCGTAAATTGCACTTGGGACATCCCATTTTGATCAGACTTGTGGCATTGCAGAGAAGAAATATCATAGAACTACAAAAAAGAAAATTTCATACCCAGAAGGGCTAAAATTTTTGAGATACAATAAAAGGAATATTTTCTAGCAGAACCACCTCAAAAATCAAGGTTTAAAGTGATACTTGGCCAACATGCCACCGAAAAAGGGAACTTCTACACCAAATAAGCCTCCAGACAATCCTACTTGGACTCTTGATGAAGGTGAATAAATTTGTAGGGACATAAATGATCTACAAAAGAAGACAATAACAAAAGATGAACTACAAGAGATGGAAGCTAAGTTGGAGGCAAAGATGGATGGTTTAAAATAGGAGATCTTGGAAGTATTGAAAAATATTATAATAGAGAGGACACCTGAAAGTGAAAATGTATCCCATGAAATTCATGATGAGGACACAAGGAAGGTGAATCAAGAATGGAGAAACTCCAACTTTGGGTTGAAGACCAACCATGTTCCTAAGATCGATATGAGAAAGTTTGATGGCAAGGACCCTATCACATGGATACTTCATATGGAGCAATTATTTGATCTACATACTATGCCACATACACAAAAGGTACAAATTTCTTCTTTATATTTAGAACCAAATCAATTTGTATGGTATATATGGATTTGTTCTCACAAATCACTCATCACTTGGACAATTTTCACAGAAGAAATGATAGCAAACCATGAGGATACAAGGAGCAATACCTTCTTTAGCCAATTGATAAATCTCAAGAAAAAGGGTTCAGTTACAGAGGACATTGAGGTAACAGATATTCTAGATGAGCACTTGATTGATGTATTCATAAGAACTTTAAGAGATAACATTCAACATGAGGTTTGCCTTTGGGAACCCAAATCATTGGAAAATGCATTTAGGGTGGCAAGATATGTTGAAAGTAAAAATATGGCTATGGCTACAAGAAGGACCAATCCTAACATCTATAGAGAGAATAATGCTCCTTATTCTAAAGCACCTCAACCTACAAGGTTGACACCTCAACAATTGGAGGAAAGAAAAGAAAAAGGTGTATTCTTTAATCATAACAACAAGTACAGTAAGGGACATAAGTGTGGTGAGAAGAAATTATTCTACATAGATTGTGAAGAGGAAGAAGAACAATAACAAGAACAAGAACCATCTCAAGATGAAAACCTAGAATTAATTTTGTCTGAAGAGTTCACTCCCACGATAACGTGTAATGCATTGGTTGGAATTAACACTCCTAAAACCATCAAGATCGAAGGATATATCAAAAAGAAAAAGGTAATAGTTCTAATTGATTCTAGCAGTACTCATAATTTCATTCACTATAAATTAGCCAAAGATCTCAATTGCTTTGTATATCCAGCACCAAATATTCAAGTAATGATTGCAGATGGAGGATCTATCAATTTCTCAGGAAAATGCAATAAGATCAATCTTACTATGGGGGAATATGTAATGAATAGTCCAATGATTGCTATACCCATGGGTGGTGCTGATGTTGTACTACGAATCAGATGGTTACAATCATTAGGAACAATGGATTTTAATTTTCAAGAACTTTCCATGAAATTTTCATTGGAAGGAAAATAAATTGAGTTGAGAGGTATCACAGGGAAACCCGGTAAGGTGATAAGCTCTAATGGCATGAAAAAATTATTGAAAAAGGGGCATCAAGGTGTTATTGCACAACTATTCTCACTATATGTTCAAACATCTAACCCATCTATTCCTCTATATCTCCGAGGGATCATTGATAAACATTCCAAAGTATTTGAAGATATTCCCAAAGGTTTTACACCCACTCGAAATCATGATCATGATATTCACCTAATTCCCTGGAGTGTTCCTCCTAAAATCAGTCCATACAGATACCCTTATGCCTAGAAGAGTGAAATTGAGCGCATGGTTGAAGAAATGTTAGAGGCTGGAATTATTAGACCTAGCCAAAGTTCTCACTCTGCACCAGTGGTAATGGTATTCAAGAAAGATGGCCTATGGTGTAAGTGTCGTGATTATAGAGAGCTCAACAAGATCACTATTAAAGATAAGTTTCCCATTCTCGTCATTGATGAATTGTTAGATGAACTACATGGAGAAATATATTTCACAAAGTTGAATCTTCATTCAGGGTATCATCGGATTAGAATGAAGGAAGAAAATATCCCCAAAACAACATTTTGAACTCATGAAGGCCATTATGAATTTTTGGTCATGCCTTTTGGCCTTACAAATGCACCTTCCACATTCCAAGGGTTGATCAATTCCATTTTCAGTCCCTTCCTTCGAAAATTTGTGTTAGTATTTTTTGATGATATA
>JZKD02S0491841.1:579297-602099 GCA_000966675.3 Picea glauca
GGGTAACCAAGATATTGGGTTATGATTTTGAAATCGTCTATAAAAAAGGGAAGCAAAATGTTGTGGCAGATGCACTCTCAAGGAAGGATGAAGATGTTGAGGCCTTTCTCTGTGTGATATCGATCATCCAACACCATTGGATAATAGAAGAAAATGATGAATGGAAGAATGGTGAAAAAGTGTGGACTCTCATTCAAAGGTTGCAGTAGGATTCCAGTACATCAAATACATTTACATGGAAAAATGATTCACTATGGTACAAATATCACTTGTATTTATGTAATAAATCCCAACTCAAACAAAAGGTACTATTGGAATTGCACACCTCTCCAGTAGGAGGGCACTCAGGATTTTCAAAACCCTACCATAGGGTCAAGAAATAATTTTTTTTGGATGGCCTTAAAACTGATGTTCAAAGGTTTGTGGCAAAATATTTGGTTTGCCAATAAAATAAGGTGGAAACAATTAAGACCCCGAGTCTTTTACAATGATTATCCATCCCAAGTCAACGCTGGGAGGAGGTTTCTATGGATTTCATCACAGGGTTACCAAAGTCTGAAGGAAAGAGTGTCATCATGGTGATTGTTGATAGACTGACCAAGTATGCACACTTTTGTGCACTCTCTCATCCCTTCAAAGATAGTATAGTTTCCACTGCATTCATGGAGACAATTCAAAATCTACATGGATGCCCAAAGATTATTGTAAGTGACACAGATGCCATCTTCACTAGACATTTTTGGACAGAATTGTTTTCTTTCTTGGGTACTCAATTGACTCATAGCTTATCTTATCATCCTCAATTTGATCGACAAACTGAGATAGTGAACAAATGTCTAGAAGGATGCCTCTGTTTCTTTGTCTCTGATAAACAAACATAGTGGTTCAAATGGTTACCCTTGGCAGAATGGTGGTATAACACTTCCTTTCATACTACAACAAATATGGCACCATTTATGGCACTCTATGGATACCACCCTCCTTCTATCACTTCTTATCTAAAAGAAAAATATAAGGTTCAAGGAGTGGAAGATCACATTGAGCATCAACAACAAGTTCTCCAAATATCGAAGGACAACCTGACCATGGCACAAAATCGCATGAAACAACAAGCAAATCAACATCGTAGTGAAAGAAGTTTTGAAGTAGGGGACTGGGTGTTTTTAAGACTACAACCATACAAACATATGTCCCTCAAGCAAGCCAAGAAGGATAATAAATTATCACCAAAGTACTATGGCCCTTATAAGGTGTTGCAAAATGTCGGTACTATAGCATACAAGTTGTAGTTACCTGCATCTTCACGAGTACACCTAGTTTTCCATGTTTCATGCTTAAAGAAGGTTATACAGGACAAGATCCTAGTTCAAACTATATTGCTAGAACTTGACGAGGAAGGAAAAATCATATTGGAGACTGAAAACATCATTGACACAAGAATTCACCAACTGAGGAATAGATCCATTTCAGAGTATCTCATTAAATGGAGGAAACTATCGGCTGGAGATTCCACTTGGGAATATGAGTCTTTTATACAGAAGCATCCAGATTTACTCAAGCATTGTAGACAACACTTGTCTCAAGGGGAGGGGCATGTTAAGCCCTAAATAGTGGCTCATTACCCCTTAGTTGGGGCATATTACATTAGTAATGTTACTTTATTTATGTCGGTTGTATTCCATTAGCTGTAATTATACCTCCTAGTCTCCTATATATACCAAGGAGACATTTTCATTTTGAATCATCTTTTAATTGAACATTTATGTGGGCATAAGGAGGTTTCCCCCTCAAAGAGGCTTATTATCTAAATTTCTTTCTTTTTCAAGGAGTTGATTACTTATTCTAAGGTTTTTCTATGCTATATTGATATTTGGTTCCTAACAGTCAGGTTCACAACAAGCTCAGAACCTCCAAAAATTGAAAGGTGACCACAACCAAGATTAAGGGCATTTTCAATGCCTAATAATAAATCTTTGAATTCAGTGATATTGCTTGTACAAGAAAAATCTAACCTGTAAGACAAATTATGAATTTTCCCTATAGGGGAAACCAAGATAATTCCATCCCCATTACCTTCATTAGAGAGTGAACCATCAAAGTGCATGGGCCACATACCGTCATCTAAATCGATTTGTTCCAAAGGAATTTTATCCTCCTTAGAAAATATGGAATACACTCCTAGGTCCTCATCGATGTAGTTTACACTAGATTCAGGAACACTCTCTATGTAGGGTGAAATCCTTCCCTCTCTAAGGACTATAATGTTCTTACCATTCTGAGGCATGGATAAATGTGTCCCGTTGAGAGAGAGGTACCCACTTGTTAAGTCTTGCCAATATCTTCCCAAGATAATTGACTAATTACTTACATGCATATCAATTACTTGAATTTCGAGGGTTGTCCTTATTTCAAGATGAGTGCATAAAACAAAGGTGGCATCCTTAATATCACCTATGGTTGTTTGTTATAGACTATTATAGGAGAACATGCTTCTGGTGTTTTCATTTGTACAAGAAAATCCTATCTCTTCCATAATAACCTTCGACATCATACTTGGGCCCGAACCGCCATCAATGAGGCAACAATGGGCAATCTTATCCATAATATTTACAGAAATATAAAAGGGGATTTTTTACAGGATATCTAAACTTATGTACACCTACTTTATTTATAGAAGAATCCTCTTCATTTACCTGTTTGGAAAGATTGGCTATAACGAAATCTTTTCCTTCCATGAATTGTTTCAGATGCATATGTTGTTCAGGGATGAAAACCATGTCTAGAAGGGTTGCATCTTCTTTGATGTTGGCCAACTGATTCAAGATATTGTATTTGGAAGAGGGGAGAGGGGTAGTAATTCCTTGACTCTCAAGAACTTTAGGGACCTGGATGGTAGCATCGGGTGAGGATAAAATTAGACTAGAAGAAATTCAGGGAGGCTCAAATTTTCCCTTGGGAACATAGGATTTGTTCCTAGTGTTGATGACCATGATGTCTTATGGCTCTGCAAAATCGAGGAAAATGATGGTAGCTTCTGGTCTCTTACCAAATATCTTATCTCTGACACTCTTATTTACCTCACATGTGGTTTCCTCGTGGTGTTCCTTGTATAAGTTACACCAATTTCGAGGCAAGAGAGATTTAGGATGAAAATTATTTTCAATCAGATTTCTAAAGGGGGGTACAGAAGAGGATGAAGCTCTAGGGGTGAGAGGGGAGACTGTTCCTTTCTTCTCATATTCTATCATATGATTGTTCATGTCTTGTACTAGCTGTAAAAGGGTGGACATGTATGTCTGTCTAAATGAATCTCCCTTGGGAAGATCAGTTCTTTCAAGTTGTTCTTCACACTCTGAACAAGCATGCAGAGCGGAACCTATATTATCAATGGATTTTTCCTTGAGCCTATGATGGTAGGGGGAAGGTAATTCATTGTATTAATTCATGAAATTGGCTTGGTTATGAGGGATGGTATTTGATTGTATAACTCGGTGAAATGCAAGTTGAAAGACTTGATTGTCTCACCATCCTTATAGGTGACGTTATTATATTCCCTTAACTTCTTGGATGGTTTTTTAGATTGCCCATAAGTCGTTCAGAACCAATATATTAATTCCTCCCAATTAGAAAGAATCTTAGGAGGAAGGTAAAATAAATTAGCCGCAACCTTTCCTTCCAAGGAATTGATGAATAAGCACATGAAAGTATGATTTTCATTGGCTCCTATGTTATGAAAAGCATTAGAAAATGCCACCGGGTGTTTGTTTGTAGTTATTTCTTGAAAACCTAGGAAGATTCTCTTTAAATTTATGAAGTGGACAAGTAGTAGGTGCTAAGTTAAGAGGAGAGGACACATGCCATGGTGTGGTTGTGGCGTCTTCTTCAAACTGAAAAATCCCATACTTTTTAATGACTTTGGTGGGATTTGTGGTAGATTGGACAGGGATATGGTGGCTATATAAGCTACCAATCACAGATGAAGATGAATACTGAGAGGATGAAGCACTTCTAGTGCCGCCAAAACCACTACTAGATGCCATCTTGTGGATGATAGATGAGGGAAAGAGAGAGGAACTGAATGAATGAGACAAGGTTCTCCTTAGAGCACTTTGTTGGGTAGATAACACAACGTTCCTTCTTCCTATTTCAACAATAGGATTGATTTCCGGTGATAAGCCTCTTCTTCTTCTAGAAGCATGACAGTCTAAGGACATGAAAGAAAGGCCAAGACTAAAGAAACAAGAAAGCTACTGCTAATTTCTAGGTTGTCTACGTCTAGCTTCCCAATGTTCTTGTGCACTAATATCTTGTTCAATTGCTGCCCAAGAGTGGTTAAGCTCATCACGGTTATTGGTAGTGTCCAAAATGGTGTTAAACAGGTTCAAAGAAATGTTGGTTTGGTCTTCGAGACCGGGATTGATATTGGGTTTCTTTGCAATAGGCATAGTCATTAAGAAATAAAATAGTCAAAGAATCAATATCAGAAAAAAGATGTATCGATGAAAATCGAGTATAAAAATTAACCAAATAGATATCGAAGATCTCCCTAGTATGGTCACCAAATAAATGTTGAGGAAAATATATGAAATGATCTTACTCAAGCATTTTCAGATTCTGCTTGGCTAACGAAAAATAGACGGGAATGTCACCCTAGGTTTATAGCCATCAAAAAGAAAATCCTAACTCACAAGTATCCATACAAGTGCTTAGGCTAGTCTTTTCACAATTAAAAGCTTGCTAGAAAATTCATTTTAATATGATTGTCTAAATACAATAGTTTCTAAAAACAAGTGTAAAGACATTTAAGTAAGACACCAAGATGATAATCAAGACATATCAGACATAAATAAATCCTTTATTTCATTCCATTTCACCAAAGAGTCATTTTCTTTACAAAATCTCATATAAACATTTCGGACCAAATTCAAACTTAGACATCCTTGATGGAACATACAAAAGCACCTCTGATAGAAAATCAAAACTGAACTCTAAAATATGGATCAACTTTACACATATTGCTTCCCTCTCGACTCTGCACAATATCGTTTGTCAATCATGATAACTAATTCACAAAAAGACAAATCTACACAGACTATCAAAGATAGATCAACAGTTTTGAAAAACAAGTGTCTGAATGATGTAATTCAACCCTGAATTTTGTTTTCTACAATAAGACTCTGCTATCATAAAAGAGAATTAGCCATGTGATAAATTAAGGAATGAATGAAAACTAAACTGTCTCAACATAAAATCAAACAGAAAACCGTAGTATGCTTCTCCTTCTATCCTCCCATTGTTCCTCCCTTTCCTTTTGCCTTTAAGAAAATCAAAATTGGTTGACTTAGTTGAACCACCTCATTAGTTAAGTTAACTAAAGATTCAACCAAATTTTTAGTTAGGGGGAAAAGTAATAATCAAAATAAGGATTATAAATAAATAATAACTAGTAGGTGGTACCCCTTGTTACTCCCATTTAGCTCTTAACAATTATAAAAAAACTTTTCAATTAAACAAGAACATATCTCCTTGTGACTCCCATTATCACATGCACATTTTACAATTTATCTCATTTATAATTGACATTGTTTTCAAAAGTGCATTACTCATATATCCAAAAAATAAAACATGTTGTCCAAAAACTTCTGAAGTCAACTGTCAACAACAATAGATAAAATAAAAACTCAAAAAACATATTTCCCACTCTGAGATGCAACTTTTTCCTTGATTGCAGTTGTCACCCTTCGATTTTCCTGAATTTTCCTTTGGCTGTGATGATCTGTTAGGCCTAATCTTGTTGATCACATGAGAACAATCATCCCTCAAATGAATTCGGGAAGACACGGATTTGTCAGAGCCATTGGAGGGTGAGGAAGGGGCAATAGTGGATTTTCCTTTGTCAAGGGCATGGTTGGCCTCAATTTTCAACCTTTTTCTAGCATGAGAGGACTAAACTCGTGAGTGGACAGGTGCAACTTGGGAAATCTAGTTAATAGGTGGGGAAGCAGGCAAGGACAAATTGGGCCAGCCACAATGTTGGGAGACTGTCGGGTGGAGAATCTCTTGCCATCCATAGTTTTCAGGAACCTTGGGTTGCAATGACACATGAGGGAGAATGGGAATACCAGGGCTTGTGGAGCTTGGAAAGGAGGCCTTTCAGGCCTAGGTTGGACCATTCCTTTCCCAATCCAATTGAAAAATCTAGCATGAAACAACTGGCCTAGCTCTTTTGAGTCAACATCAAAGTGTATGGAGAACCTTGGCCTTCTTGGGCCTTTGCTCCAATTACCTCTCCCTCATTTTCCTTTGCCATGGTTACCTCAGCTAAAAAAACTCATTCTTGCATGCATGATTGATTAGAAAATAGTCCTTTAAGAAACCTTACATGAAAGCTCTTTAAAAATATGAAATAGATTTTGTCTCAGCAACATATCAGGCTCATGCAAACCAATACATATAAATTGTTTGATTGTTGTCAATGAGCAGGGGGTGAACAAAAGGTCCTGGGATATGTGAGGGGCTTGTATTTAGTGAAAAATGATAAAGTGAGTGGGTAAAAACCATGATTACTACTCAAAGAACACAATCAATCAACTATAACGAAAGACAAAGAAAACATCATTGTAATCCAATTGATAAAATGCGACTCTAAACTGCTTCAACACAAAATTCTTCTTGATTGTAATTAAATTTTAGAACAGGGAGTGAAAAATGAATGTGGGAGGGCGAGCGGGTTGTAATTAGTAGAAAGTGAAATAATGGTAGGGAAAGAGAGCGATTATTGTTCATAAAATTAATTAAGTGATCCATAAAACCATTCTATAAAAGGAAACATACCAACCAAATGACCATTGAGACCCCAAACAATTACTGTGTACAGTTCAAGCAATCTTGTGTGTTAACTTTCTCCCTGTTTGTAATCAAATATTTAACACAGTGTCACCAAACAAGACAACATGCATTCCACAACGATATGTAGGGGAGATTTTTTCCTCTCATTTATCCATTCATTACTTCCAAACAATTCCCAAATTCATAAACAATCACTTATTTCCACTTTGTTCAACATCAAAATAGACCACTGCTCATGAATTATTTCAAACATCAAATACAGACATAAAAATCGTGCTCGATGTTGTCTTTTAATTCATTTAATAATTAAATTGTAATGAGGTTATACTGTGGTTATCACTTTTGAAATGCATGATATTTGTTAAACATACATACTAGATATTCAACACAATGATCCATATTTAACTTGAAAAGATCTTGACTTGTCATTTAAACACATAGATAAAAAAATCGCCACTTCAACTCATGCTATGCCGTGAAATACACAACCATTTGAAAAACGCAAGTGTATTTATGTGACTGTAAAGGTCTAATTTTCTTTGACTCTAAACATTCAAAATGTTGGGCTATCCAATACAATGAGGCAACAATAGCATACCCGATCTCATAACATAAATAATCAAATTGCAACAAAGCCATGTTTAAAAATTATGTGACTATCTCTGGGGGCGCAACCAAAAATATCCATAGCATACATAGTGGATGGCCATACCATAGACACCACTATTGCAATACTCCCATGGCAATTAAAAAACTCATTCATAATAATCAACACCCCAACCTAACATGTTGTAAGAATGCCACACATAACCACATGTCACACATGAAGCAACACTATGAATTAATCAATTAAAAACAATGTCGAGTTATCAATTCAATAAACAAAAGGAAGACTTTTGTTTATTTGATTTAACAATTCATCCAATTAACCATGATGAGCTTATCCATCCAATTATAATAACAATTGCAGTGACTAGATACCAAAACCAACACCACTGTCACATTATCAATGGGGTGAGCCAGTAATCCACTCTATCAACAATACACCACCAATCCATAACTACTAGAAGTACACCCGACAGGCCATAACAACTCCTCTATCACACTCAGACTTGAGGAATCAAGGGTTTTCTCTGTGGTCCAACACAGGGAGGCTAGAGTCGACTATTCTTGATGGTGAAAACCTTTGAGACCAATGGTGCACACAGAGGAAATACCACAATTGACTTCATGGACATGGTGACAAATCTTGTGATAGGAGAAGCTATAAACATAAGATAAATGCTCCATTTGGGCCTTCTAACAATACTTAGCACAAGTAGGGTATAACCCTTGTCTCTCTCCCATCCAACCAACTAACAAAACTGAGATGAAACAGATCCTGGAAGAAGCAACATAACCCACTGCATGACCAATAGTAGCAAGAAAAACCAAATTCTCATAGTGAATAATGCACAATGATGCAAGGTGTTTCAAACCCATTAAACCCCATAAAATCCAAGACTAGGTATGGGATACGAATGTGTGAAGACAACCATCCATTCTAGACCAACAAAACCCTCCAACTAAAACCAATAGGAATGACAGAGAGCCTCTATGGCTACTAACACTCAGGACAACCAACAACACTGTGACTCCAAACATTATTGCAGTGAAATCCACCAATGTTTCATGCCAAAAATCACAATTTAACACAGTTTCCATACTTAAGGAAAGAACAAAACCATATATTTGAGCCAATATCTATTTCATAACGAGAGAAGACTTATGGATGGAAAAAAAAGACATACCTGTAATCAAAATCACCTTAAAACGCGACTTGGCCAAGCGGTTCTCCTTCTGCTTGAAAGTTGGAGCACAACCACAACAAACACAGTTGAAAAATAGACCGAATAGGGTGGCGTCCAGTGGAAGGAGTAAGGGTGGTGTGCAGTAAATGCACGTCACCTCCATCCCTAGTCCACTAATTCCTTATTGCACACCAACAAGCTTCTCATTAACTCAATTAATTAAACCATGTATCGAAACCATCACCCACTAAAACCAATAGCGTGACCCATATCAAACTTATGCCATAACTCAAATCACCACTTCATATAACTCAATCAAATCGCATAACTATTAGCTTATTGCTAGGGCTAACAATGATCATTTAAAATGCATGTAGAGTAGTATATAGCATAGTTTAATTCCTTCCCTTTGCATTTGTTTATATTGCTTTTTCATTTTTCCAACTTCTCTTTAGTATTATTACTAATTACATGCCTGTTGTGTAGGTGTCAAAGTAACAAGTCCCAAAATAGATAGCAATAGTAGAATGGATAACATAGGAAATTGTAACATGCGATTAGAGCTCAGAACAAACATAACATGCCTTACCCAACTTTCACTTGTCACACATAGAACCAACAAATAATAATCCCAATCCATCACCAATAAGATCTCATCAACCATGTAAGCAATGTCGAACAGTGGCACAAACATCAAATAAGAGCCAAATATTATGTCCAATCTACAAGGAGGTCCCACCTACTAGTTTTATTTAGCTTTTATAATAATAGGCTTTTAGCAACACCTTGCGGGAAAAAATTCGTTGTGATTTTAATTGTCAATAGGTGTTATAAGTTTATACCTAGTGAAAGTTTTTGAACAAAAAAAGTAATGTGAATGGCAGTTTGTATCATTTTTTTTTTATTGTTGCATAAATGTACAAGTAGATGCACAATTTGGATGAAGTATGCAGGTCAGAGTTTTGTAACCATACCTCTTAGTCTGCGGAGCTTGCACTATGTTGGGCATTTCACTTACGCTCGTTGATACTTCTTGTGCACTAATAAGCATGTGTTGTAGCTGAAATCAACATATTTATCATGGCATAGATGAATAAATAACTCAAGATATTTTTTTGGTAAACATAGAAAGAGAATAATGTATGAATATTTACCTTTGGCCCTGTCGTTCTGTTGATGTTTGCGATGATTGACTACTCATGCCTATGTCGCTCGTCCAACTTTTTATGATGCAAACACATGTACATTGAACATCACAGTGATTAAATAAGAATATGCATTGTATATTGTTCATAAATTTTCTATATGTTACATATAGGCTCGAATGGGATCGAGTATGAAATAAGGTGTCAAGGGATACTCAGGAGATGTGAGGGCTCGATGATCAAATTGTATGTCTCAGAAATTTTGAGTAAAAAAATGTGTAACACGGAATGGGGCATGATGGGGGATTTTGGCTGTCAATCTATATATCGTGGAACTCCGGGTGTTTTTTGTATGTCACGGAACAATAGAAGTGCAATCTTCAGCCCACCAACCTCGGAGTCTGGCTACCAATTTGTATATCATGGAACTTTGTGTGTTGTTTGCAGGACACATAACAATAGAAACACACTTTTGATCCCTCCAACTTGGGAACCTGTGATTGAAAAAGTGGCTAAGTATGAAATGGGGAAGCGGTCGGTTGGACTCGTGATATAGAAGAATGAGTGGAAATGCGAACCTGGGAGTCTGCCAACCCGCGCACTTAGACATTTTTGGAGAAATGACTAAATAAAGTAACCAGAAAGGGAAAGTAGAGGGGGAAAATAAAGGGGAATTCGGTTAAGTATAGAAGAGGGGAAAAAAAGGGATAAAAGAGAGTGGGAAAATAGAAAAGGGGAGGGCAATTTTTGAAAGAGGGAAGTCTCAACAAGGGCTCATTATTTCCAAATCATCATTTTCTAGTCCAATATTTTATCCACATACTCGTTTTGTGTGTTTGATTTACTATCATTATTGGTATACCTTTTCAAATTCAACTTCCTCTCTTGTGGCATATAAGATTTCATCCCCTTGTCAGATTAGTCTACTTCTTTCAATGCAACAATGTAGAAAATACAATGGAAATGAAGGTAAGTTGGTATGTAGAAAGACATGTAATAAAATAAATGCAGTTCTATTTATTTCAATGTAGCAGTACAAAAAATATAGTTGGCATGAAGATAAGTTATTATGTAGGAATATATGTAGTATCTACATATAATGAATTAGGTGCAAAGCAGTAGAATAAATATACACACAATAAATGAAATACAAAACAATGGAATATGAAATAAGAGTAGAAGCATGCACCTTTGTATGTATTCTTTTGCATTTGTGGTTAAGATTCCTTCGTCTTGTCTAGTTATTCTGTTTGTTTCAATGTGGGAACATACAAAATACAATGAACATGAATGTAAGTTGGTATGTAAGGGAAAATAAGTAATATGTACACACAGTAAATGAGAATCAAATGAATAGAATAAAAAGATAGAGTTAGAAGCATGCACCTTTGTTTTTCTTGATCCATGGTTATGGTTATATAGAATTTGTCTTGGCCAAAATATATTACAAGCCATAAAATATTAACAAGTTGGATTATCCTAGCTGAATGATTTGGTTTTGTGCAACAAAGTATCTAGATATGCATTGAGACATGGAAATATGATTTTGTAATATGTGTGATGTATATTTCATAATTCAAGTACAAGACAAATTTTATCATGGTCAGACCAGTATGTGTCTAATATAAATAGGGTGTATTGTGAAATGAGCACATTTGACCATACATGGTCAATAAGTGTGCTTTGTACATCCTTTATCTTATCCAAATGAAAGCGGAGATTGTAATTGCACATGTAGTTTTCTAATTCATTTGTTATGTCACAATTTTGTATCATGTCAACATTGAAGTCTTCTAAAATGATAATGGTTTTGTTCAGATGCAAATGGTGTAATGAATTTGAAAAAACATTCATTATGTTGGTAATGTTGCACTCAGAGTGGTATAGAGATTGAATATTGCAATTTGTAGTCCACGGAAAATTACTCTTGCTAGCACCATATTAACATTTTTTTCTGCGGAATGCATATGATCCAAAATTGTTATATGTTTTTTCACTAATATCATCATTCCATGCATAATGTAACTTGATATGCAAGTGTGATTTGAAAATTTCTTATTTTGCGTATGCATAATGTCATGTATGTTTCTTGCAAGCACAAAATATCAGATTGCATTGTGTCATAGTGATTGAGTATATCATTCATATGTGCATTTAAGCTTCACATGTTAAGTGAGAGAATTGATACATATGAGTTTGTTTGTATGGATTGGTAATCATATTGCAAATGTCATTTTGCACTAGTCCAAAGGCATTGCATCTTAGTATCAAATTTATGTTTGAATTCGAAGTTATCTTTTGTAAGAGCGCTTAGCAAATACCAAGATTCTATGTTTCTGACACGAGACAAAGCTATGTATACAAGTCCATGTATTCGTATTCCAATAGGGTCGACGGAAACACTATCAAGTGTTAGCCCTTGTGATCTATGAATTGTACGTGCACATGCAAGTTGAATTCGAATCTATTTTTAAATCTTCAGTTGACCTGTCTTTTCCGATGTTGATATTGGTTTTGATATTCACAATATAGGTGTCCATTCATGCAAAGTGTTTGAATTATATAGATAATCTAACGTGTTGGCTTGTTGGTGGCCAATCTGTGGGTCATGGAACTTAATCCATAGGACATCAATTTTTTTTGTTTTGGTATAAGATTTGAGTATTCCATCTGCACCATTCACTAGGCCATCCTGTGAATCATAGTTGCAAGAATATATTTCAACTAGCATGTTTATATTAAGGAAAAGTTGCAAAGGTAAAGTTGTTGTATGTTGACGACATGGTACATTTCCATGGTTTTCTTCTTCAATATCAATTGAATTGATGATGATATCACTTACAAGCATGAGCGATAGCATACACTTGTTATGAGCTGCAACATCCTTATTATTGTAGAATAGGTAAGGGAAGTTTGGGTCGGTCGAGGAAGGTCACATGCAACTTGAATTGATATATGTTAAGTCATCACATGTTTTGTTGTTTGTCCGCATTCTATTTAGAATTGCAATAAATTTTCCATTTCTCTGACACATTGTAGTATGTAATTCAAAGAAATTTATGTTGTCTTTCCAAAATTCAAGAGTCATTGTTTTCATGTTGACGATAGGTTGATCACATATGAGAGAATATTCTATGGGTTGTGCCTAGTAAATATCCCCACATAATACCATATCAAGGTTTCCAAATTATTTGGTTTGGACATGTTTTATGTTTCTCAGTTTATTGTCAATGGAATATAAGAAGCGAATTCCAATCAAGGATGTCTCATCTATTAACACAAGTTGTAGTTTGTCATAAAGCTTTGACAAGGTATCTAACATTTCTTTGTTGAGTGGAAGAAAATGGGAGTTGTTAAAAGGAATCAGTAATGTAGAGGTGATTGTTGTTCCACTTGAATTATATGAAGAGTTTTCTGTATATGCATGACATATCAATTTCCTCAAAGAATTTACTCTATGTCTATAGTAACGAGTACATGTCACTGGGTCTTTTATCATGAGGTAGTCAATGTCATCATTTTCCAAGGTCTCATTTTTTTTTTCCTTTTCTTCTTCCCATACAATGTAGACACTGTCCTGGAACTTTCTCTTTATAACTTAATGAAATATGTCACCAATAAAGATGGATAATTCCTGACAATGGTGTGCAATTTTGTTGCAGCTTGGTTACCTTTGTATCATACTTATCCCTTCTACACCTACCTGCAATTTTCTTCTACAAGAACATTTTGCAAAGGCATGTAGGTACTCATTCTCGGGAAAGGTGGGAATATCATCGAGGGAATGGTGGGAAGGATAATTAATTTCCTTATTCAATTGAGTCATTATATTTCAACTTCATCACATAAGGCGAAGGACTGGGATTTGTAATGCTAGAAAAAATGATACCTGGATCTATGCACACAACATTTTCATACATATGGTTTAGAGTTTGGAGAAAAAATTAAGAGCAGGAGGGAAAGATATGCCAACCTCTATGGAAAGTTTGCAGGATAGGAATGATGAATAAATACCTAAACATTTTCACTTTCAAACTATAAATAGTAAACAATAAATAATGAATACGAATTAAACTATGGTATTGAAACCTACTCGTCAATGATGAACGACATAATCACAGTTCCAATTGCAAGTGTAGGATTTCAACCCTGAAAAGTGCAATAACAGGTCTTGGAATTACCCAGGTTTTGCAATCTAGGTCCTAGAACGTTTTTCTTTATAACTTACTGAAATATGTCACCGATAAATATGGATAATTCCTAGCAATTATGTGTGATTTTGTTGCATCTTGGTTACCATTGTATCATACTTATCCCTTCTAAACCTACCTATAGTTTTATTCTAGAAGAAAATTTTACAAAGACAACGAGCTTGACATCATCTTTTCATGTGAAAGATGTGAGTTTGATTCCCGTATGGGATAGGTAGGTACTCATTCATGGGAAATGTGGGAATATCATCGAGGGAAAGGTGTGAAGGCTAAAGAATTTCCTTATTCAATTGAGGCATTATATTTCCACTTCATCACATATGACAAAGGACCGAGATTTGTAATGCTAGAAAAAATGACAGTTGGAGTTGTGTAGGAGACATTGGCATGCACATGGTGCAGAGTTTGGGGAAAAAATTGGATGAAAATTTAAGAGCAGGAGAAAACGATATGCCAACCTCTATCGAAAGTCTACAGGATAAGAATGATGAATAAATACTTAAACATTCTTACTTGAAAACTATAAACAGTAAACAGTAAACAACGAATACAAATGAAACTATGGTATTGAAACTTACTCATAAATGATGAATGAAGGAATCACAGGTCCAATTGCGGGTGCAGGACTTGAACCCTACAAAGTGAAAAAACAAATCCAAATGTGGGTGTAGGACTCCAACCTTGAAAAGTTGAAGAAAACAAAAGAAAGAAGCAAGAAAAAAACCAGTGAGCAAGCACCAACAGGTCCAATTGCAGGTGCGGGACTTCAACCTTGCAATTTGAACCAAACAACTACAAGCAACAACCAACGAACCAGTAAACAAGCAAAAACTAGTGAACTAGTAAATAATATATGTATGTTCAATGATGACTAAATTGAATTCCAAGAATAGAATAAATATGAAACATATGATGACTATGAGAGTTGTGGTGGACAACAATATTCCCCAAATTCACTGCAAGATTGTATGCAAAAATTGGAGGAAAAAGGTACTTTGACATGCCTATCTAAGTAAAAATTTAAGTTTTTCGGGCCTATTTAAAGGCCACGTGCTATGTAAATGTTAAAGTTGCCAGGCCTATTCAAGTACCTCAAAAAGAGTGTTGATGCTCAAAACTTTCGGTATCTAAACATTTCAATAAAAATAAGTTGTTAGGCATATTCAAGTACCTCAAAAAGAGTGTCTATTCTCAAAACTTTTGCTCTGTAAACATTTCAATAAAAATTAAAAAATTAAAAAAGAGCGTCGATGCTCAAAAAATTGGAAATATAAACATTTAAAACAATGGGAATAGCAAGGCTGGCAATAATACTTAGAATCTTTTCTACAATGAGATGATGGCATATAATAATTTTTTTATTGTATAAAAAATAATGTTATTAGTTCTCTAGTTCGAACAATAGAGATTATGCAAAAATTTATAGTCAAAGGACATATTAATATGAAGTCAACAAATTATAGATCGCTATAGTCCCTCTACGCCTTCGACAGGGACTAGTAACATAATGGTAATAATAATAATAATAATAATACAATAAATGATATACAAAATATGATATACTCATAAAAATACTATTATGATGACTATTCCGATCATATGTCAAGATAATTAATGTCATAATCTTAAACTATATGTCATATCTAGGACATAATGTAAACATACCTATGATGTAAATATCAAAACCAAACAAACCTATAAAGTAGAATATAACATACCAATAGAGTATTAATCCTAAAAAGAATAAAAAATATGATTAAACATAAAGAATAAAGAAAACTTAATGATAATAACATCCCCAAACAAAACAAATATAAAGATTATAAATATTAATAGTCAAATTATAATATTTTAAAAAATATGAAACCTAAGTAAAGGTAAGGTAAATTATAAAATACCACCAAAAGATAACAAAGAAACAATTGAAAGGGTAAACCATATCTATAAAGAGGCGGGTGAAAATAATAGTAGGAACAAACGTGGGAAGGATAAAAAGAAAAATGTGAGAGTGAAGCTAATAATATTAACTTATTCTTTTATTGTGGATTAACGAAAGCAAGTTCTCACTAATCTCCAAACATCCAACCTTGTTAATGTTGTTGGGGTGTTTAATGATTTCAATAGATTCTCTGATTCTACACCTAAAGTATTGATCTTCTTTGGCTAGTATTTTGGTGTCTGGTTCCATTGGAATGCTCATATAATGTTGATGAGTGTGTGCGTTCATTCCTTATACCAACTCCATTCTCTTTAATCCTTATGAGAAAAGGTCATCCAATTTCTCTGATGCAACATTTTCCACAAGAGAACTCTACCTTATAGATTCCTTTGTGTTGACGATGGTCAAAAGTGTCTTTGACTAGTCCCATATTTTTCCTGATGGTTTCCAAGGATTTAAAATTGGTTGGAATCTCTTTCTTTCTTAGAATTTGGTGATCATGTTTGTGAATCCTTTAATCAAGAAAGGTGAGCCATCTTACCAAGGTGATTGTTTCTAGAACATGCTCGCCTCCTACCCTTACCAAGGCTCTTCTTATTGCAATTTTAATATCCTTATTATTGTAACCTATTCTCTTGAAAACCTTGGTAAGGTGATATTTCTCTTGTTTGAGTTAGTCCTCGTTAGAAATTCTAATAGCCCTCATGGTTAGGGTGTTCAAAACCCCATCTGATGAGTGGGATGGTGATGAGAGTTGGCATGAAGATAAATCTCTGGATGAGTGTTTTTTCTATATACTTCATGTTCAAGGTGTCAATCATGTTTGTTGTAGATCAGGACATAAAAAAATAGGATTCTATCTCCTTCAATTCCATAGTGAACTTAATTTCTTTTGAGAGGCAATTAAGATTCTCAAAAAATTGTCCATAAGGTTGACAAAATCATAATAACTACAATATATTTTTGGATAATTATAATAATCACAAAGTAGTTAGTCCTTACCTAATTTATTTGATAAAAAAAATATTCAATAAACAAAACTAATCTAATCACATCTTAAAAGAGTTTATGGTACATTTTCTATACAAAACATACAAATTTAAATTGATAACCAAAGTTATTCTTGTGTTACCATTTGGTTGAAGTTCAAAGATAATACAATCAAGTTCAAAAGCGAATAAAATGGTTTATTTATTCCAATTATCAATTGCATGGATAATTGGGATATGCATAATAATTTGTGTGCAACCAAAGAAAATTTATTTTGTATCAAAGATTGAAATGCATGGGTAATTTATGCTATATCGAATTAACTTGCCAAATCTAAGGTTTGACTGATTCTATGTAAACTACAAACGACATGTTTAAGCATAGAGATTGACCAACTTAAGGATAAAACCTCCAAAATCTTGTATGGGAATGTAGTGTGCATTTGAAGGAACTTCAGTTTTGGATGTTGTACATGCATTGTCATGCATCGAATGTGCCTCCAAATCAATTCCAGGTTTTGGGCGTGAATTTTCTTTGACACATAAGATTATAATTTCATTTATATTGGAGACTATAATTAGAAATAAAAAATTTAAATAAATAAAACTAAGGTTTTGGTCATCATATTGAATGTAAATAGATCTTCAGTTGAGTGTCTTTTTGTTTATTAGATAAACCAAACTATATTAGTGACAATATATCTTATCATGAATCAAAAGATTGTAGAAAAGTTTTTATATTATATCAATGTATATCCATCTTAACTCTGGATCTATAATTCGTCAAGAGGCATCAAATTACTTGAGGTGAAAATATTTCTTCAATTTTTGTTCTATAAAAAAAGTTTGCATCTAAAGAGATTTGATACCTCTAAGATCATGATGGATCTAGAGTTATTATGGTTGTACACTAGTTCTTAAGATATGTGTGTGTGTGTGTGTATGCATTCGGTCTAGCACTACTAGTTTTAGGATTGAGCGTTATCATCCCCACCCAAGTTGTTGTGGGATTGAGTGCTATCCTCCCCACCCAATTTTATTATCTTAAGTTACATCTTGAACTCATAGTGAGTGTATTATTTTATTTGTGTGTGTGTGTGTGTGTACACACACACACACACACACACACACACACACACACATTATATTCTTTGCATGAGTAGTAGTATCTGCATTGCGTCAGATGCACAAGGGGGTTTGAGGGGGGGCTGCTAGGCCTCCCCTTTGGGGGTGCAGGGGGGAAATGGTTTTTCGGCACATGGTTTCCTTGCCGATGGTTTTCTATTTTCAGTTAAGGAATGAGGGTTGTTGACTAATCCAGGTCATTGATTTAGGGTTTTGGATGTCGTTGGATCCTATATGTATATTGTATTGTAAACAATATAACACTATGAATGAATATATAATATGTTGGTTTTCCCAGTTTGAGTTTCCAGGGGAAAAATCTCTGTGTAATGTTTGTATTTTCCATTGTATCTTTTCTGTTCTTTTACTGAAAATCTGTTTGCAGTAAATATTATAAAAGGTTAAAATCTACATTTGGTATCATATATTTGTTGGATTCAGGGGGATGCCTTTGTGGTAAAGGGTTTGGATCAGGATTTTGATAATCCTTGTTACAGTGGGAGATCTGTGGTATTTATTTTTTTAGGTGAAAATAAATGTCAAGCAATTCGAAAATAGAGATCGAGAAGTTTAATGGGAAAAATTTTGAGTTGTGGAAGCTCAAGATGGAAGATCTGTTGGTGGAAAAAGATCAATGGATCGCAGTAGATCCAGGTACTACACCTACAGGAGTTTCAACACATGACTAGAAAAAATTGGATCGGAAGGCAAAGAGCACAATCCGACTATGTCTCTCAGATTCAATATTACTGAATGTGTCAGAGGAATCTACAACCAAGTATTTATGGGATAAGTTGGGGAAGTTGTATCAATCTAAGTCCCTACTTAATAAACTATTCCTGAGAAAGAATATATATAACTTGAGGATGAGAGATGGAGAATCAGTGGAAGAGAATTTGAATGCCTTCAATACTGTGGTAAGTCAGTTTGTATCCATTGAGATTAAAATTTTAGTTGAATATAAATGTATCAGTTTACTTTGTTCTTTACCATACTCGTGGGATAGCCTAGTTGTGGACATAGGTAGTAATATAATTTCCTTGATCTTTGATGAAGTGGTATCATCATTGTTGTCTAAGGAGATGAGACTCAATAATATTGAAGGACGGAGAACAGATGCATTATTTGTAGGAGGACGCTCCGAGGAAATAAATAGATCTAAGTTCTCAAGTGGGAGATCTAATTCTAAGGGTAGATATAAATCTCTCGAAAATTTTGTAAATCTATGTTGGAGATGTATAAAAGAAGGGAACTACAAGAAGTAGTGTAGATCCAAATTTGAGAAAAAGAAGGGATCTGAGGAATCTCATTCTTCAAAAGAAAATATCTCCAAGGAAGAAAGAGGAGATGTGTACTTCGATTCTTCAAGCATAAATTTAGATCATGAGGCATGGTTGGTTGACTCTAGTGCATCCTTTCATATGACTCCCCACAGGGATTGGTTATGCAAATATGAAAGGTATGATGGAGGTAATTCTTTATTAGGTGATGATTCGACAACCAGAATCATAGGATGAGGAAATGTCAAGTTGAGGCTCATAGACAGAAGGATTAGAACATTGCCTGGTGTTTTTCACATCCCAGGCTTGTCCATAAATTTGATTTATGTAAGAAAAATGGACGATGCAGGAGTAAAAACAATATTTGAAAAGGAAACCTGCAGGATGGTTCTGTAACGATCATCATCATTACGACCACATGCGACGCAAGCAAGTGCAACTTTTTTTTTTGTTTTAAGCAGGAAGGAAATCAACGAACACAATTAATCAACACAAATTGACAACGAACACCACTTATGCCTTCAGGAAACAGACAACAATGACCCAATTTTCCATCACATCATGTGATTGGACGAAACATGTGTTAATAAATAGGTAGATAAAAATGGCTAACCGCCTGACACAATCAAGACAACACCTACAAGCTAAAGGACAACATCAACAACCCAACACATCTCCTTTGATTACCAGTAACTATAGCCTTCCCGATGAGTGAGAGATAAACACAAAAGTTACAAAACAAGTACCACCATAAAAACAACAGTCATCAACCACATCGTGTGGCGCATGATCCTCAATCAGGTTATCATGTGTGCTTCTTGATCCATGCATGCAACAATCAATCTCAATAAATCGTGTTTCCATAGTGCGATGGGCGCACTAGGTACCCATTCGCAACTAGAATAATTCCAACTCTTCATCCCAACATAAAATTCAGCATTCCAACAACCTTACAAAAATACACTCAATAATTCAATAGGTCCTTATCTAGTTCCTTGTTGGGAGAACATTTAGGGATGCTATAAGGCAATAATCCCAATACTTATAATCAAAAAAATTAAGATTAACGTAAGGAAAAAACTATTATAGGCATTCAACACATTAAACATGTTTAACCATTGATATAAATGCAAAAGTGGTTGTTAATCTAATCGAAGGGGTAAATGCCTTACTCATAATTAAATCATCAATAACCAGATTATATTTCCATTGAAACTGAAACTATTAGGTGAATGTAAAAGTAATCAACAATTAAAATAGCTACACATTATTAGACTGTTCCACCCTATCTAACTACCATTTAAAATGGAACCAATAAAGTTGATGACAAGGCTACTAAACTATTATAATATGATCCTCATAATATTACTGTTATGCATTGATATTTCCCCTATTACAAAAGAGTGATTTAATTTGAAGCAACAATACTACTGTGCGACTTATTAAAACTTGTTAATAAGAAGCAAGTGGTTAATAAGAACCATTAAACTGTTAACACAATGTGATTTAAAAACTATTAAATACACATTAAAATAATTATATTCAAACAAAGAGTTCATTGTAGCTATTCTTCGATTCCAAATATGAGATAAGTATATATCGCTATATTTTAAAAATGAATTTGATATCTCTTAAAATTGTAACTATATGAATTCGTTGTCTTATATCAGTACTTAAAACTGAAACTATATCGCTATCTTATGAATTGCTGTAACGAACCTCCTCGTTACGACAACAACCCTTTAACACGTGCAATTTTTTTTGTTTTTGTTTTTGTTTTTAGGTGTGTATGCTCGTGTAAAAGAAACAGACACACTGGAACCTACGACGCCACCCGATGACTAACAAGATGCACCCACGAAGATCACAATAAGAAGACATAAGGCACACAACAAGCAACTCCAAGCATGAACGACCATAGATATAAGGCTCACAATAAGTAACTGCAAGGATTAATGACCATAGACATAAGGCACACAACATGTAACCGCAACATTAAACGACATACTGGGTTATGTACAGTACGAACACAGAAGGAAGAATCCATGGTAGTAGATGTTACTATTTTTGCAGGTAAGTGGGAATAGAAGCACCTTCCTTAACAACAAGGTAATCCCACATCTGACACCATTACCAGAGCACCATTACCAGAGCACCATTACCCTACGTGATTTGATTGCCCTTGCTGCTCACCCGAGTCTCCTGCTAAGACTGTTGACACCGTTAGACTGCTCGTTGTTTAGGTCGCCCCTCTCAAACGCTGCCTAGATTTAATTTGGTGTCAGCGCGTTGCTCCCTATTTCAATTGATTATTTCCCTGGTGGCCCGCAATAGTAGACATCATAGAGCTCTTTATTTATATTTTAAATTATTGTCATCTCTGCATGCCCAAATCAAGCTATTTAATGCTTAGATTTTCTTGATAGTTATGATGATGGTGTCCCTTCAACGCCTCATGCGAACCGTTCTGTTGAGCGTTACTTAATCACCGACGTCTGTTCAATATCACTTTCTACTACACGCATATATCACTGATTGACCCCAACCACAACCTTGACCACCATCCTTGATAATAACAGGTCTCTCCTTCGGGGCACGAAACATATTGCAACTCACATTGTATATTTACATCTAGTTGGAATTTTATTCCAGTAATTTATTTATGTCTTCTTTTTAAATTTAATTTCATATTTTAATCTATATCTAGCTAAAATCTTATTTCAGTGTAAAATTATTCTTGTCTTCCTTAAATTAGAAATTGTATTTTAGTTGGACTTAAAATGTTGGAATATGTTGTAGAGGAAAATATTACACTTCAGTTACATCTAATTCGGTTTCAAGTGTAGCATGCTTGTATAATTAAATCCTTCTTCTGCACTGATAAAATATCCCCCTTTACCCTTGCCTTCACCATCAGTTTCTAGATAGATACAATATCCTGGGAGCTCACATAGAATAATAATTTTATTGCCAATAAGCTGGAGTTAGTGGAAAAACACTATGGCCCACCTATAGTCATTATTCAGAAAGAAGAAGGAAATAATGAAATTTAATAATAAAAGGGTATTGAAAGTGTTTTCAATGGGTCTCGTAAAATATTATCCGAAATGTAGAAAGAAATTTAGTTTTCTTTTGTTTCAAAAAGGTCCCACTTCCTTTTAATTAAACAATAAATATTTGCATTGACTTTTATCCATCTATTGTGTTATGTGGCGGATCCTTTATTTAACCTTATCATTTTATTACATTATCAGGATATTTTATTAATTTAGATGATACCTCATAAGAAAGGAGAGAGGTTGTGTCATAATGATTTTAGATTTAAGTTATGCTTATGAAAAATAAAACATTATCGTTATATATCATTAGGACATTTTATCAATTTAGATGATATCTCAAGAAAAGAGAGTGGATGTGTTTTAATGATTTTAAGTTTAAAGTAATGCTTATATAATTGGTTTCCATTATGGAGTT
>JZKD02S0491841.1:609591-624766 GCA_000966675.3 Picea glauca
TTTTAAAACCACGGATTTCAATTAATTTATCCCTCTCTTCACTTTACCCCCCTAAATTTTAGAAGACTCAAACCATTACTTAAGTGGGTTTTAGGTTACATCCTTATTTTTATTTCTATAGGGTCCCCTTTTTTTGAAGGTTAATCGAAATTTTATCTTAGAGATTTTTTTTATTTTTTTTTACTTAGGTTTAGATTTTGAACTGGGCGACAATTGTTTAGGGGAGTCGTTTTAAGGGTTTCTTAAGGTGTTAATGTCTTAGGGCCGTCTAGGTTTATTTCTTCCTTATCATCAGTGCAATGTGCCCTTCAGGACGCACTATGTGCTCCAAGGGTGCCACTCGCTTCTTGTGTTTCTTTTGCACGACGTGCGCTTCAGGATGCACCACGTGCTCCAAGGGTGCCACTCGCTTCTTATGTTTCTTTTGCGCAACATGCCCTTTAGGATGCACCACGTGCTCCAAGGGTGCCACTCGCTGACTTGACTGATTGGTAGACATCTATAACCCCTGGAGTCAACACTCCGCCGGGTGAACTAGTGGGAGACTAAGGGCTCTAAGGAATAAGGCCCCCGACTTATTGTGTGTCCCTTAGAATCCTCGTGAGTGACTGTCGTAGTCTTCCCTCACGACATCGTGGATCTTCTCGAACTAGGTAATCATTAACCTACAGTTCGAGCCACGACGGGAGTGCTAGTAGGCTATGACAGGGCTGTTGTCCACGCCTCTCCCTCAACCTCTTTGGAAATCCTGTGTGCCCCCTTTACTCCATATGTGAGTCTGGTCAGCAAGCTATCATCAGCCTGCATCATCAACAATCGTGTCAGAACATGTCAACATCATATCATCAAATCAATGAAATATCATAAATAAATCAACCCAAAATAGCACACTCCCTGACTCAATCCAGAGTCCAACGGGTTCCACCTATGCCTCTGCATCCTCAAGGTCTGAAACCCTGCACACTCAATAAAACTGAGTCAATAGCACATGTCTACATCAAATAGTAAAACATCATGTCGTCTATCATAACGCATCATAATCAAGTATAAATGTTTTAACATCAGAAAATTCCAGATCACTTGCGAGCAAGTGTCCTCAAATAATAAGTTTTCTCAGTGCGCCAGAGTGAGATGTTACAATTTCAATCTTATGAATTCACTATTTTCTGAATTCATTATTTAAAACGGAAACTACATAGCTATCTTATAGGAATATACTTGTTGTCTTTTAAATATAAATTCGTGTCTTTTAAATGTAAAATTGAAACATCATATCTCTTTCTAACTTTAAATAATAATATCTACATTTGTTAGTTTAAAGAACGCACGATTATGACTAGTTAAGCAAGGGAAAAGGGATTTGTTGCCATTAAAAGGGGCGGTCAAATAGATACATTGCTTGTCTAAAGGATATATCATTGTCTAAAAAGGTTACTATATTTTGATACATCATTGTCAACAATAAGTAAATATACTATTGTCTAATAGATAAATATTTCAATACCCACATTGTCTAATATATAATACCCACACAGTCCATTAAATCATTGTCCATTAAATCTAAGATAATGATGTCTATCAAAAGAAGATTTTGTTGTCAATTAAATGGATGATCGCAGAGTTTATTTCTGGGGAGGACACATGGATGATTAATAACAGAAAATGCATGATGAGTTTTCTTACATGCAAAGATCAATTAAATGCATAGATTAATCATTCAACAAAAACACAGAGACTCAATCCCCCAAGTCGCAGAGTGGGTACTGTGTAATTGTTGTGTAGTATGTTAATAAATTCGTGGGGTAAAATCTGTGCATGATACCAATAAAATCGTGGTTGATTGTTGGGTAAAAATGCCAAGAACAACATGGATTCATACTGTTCATAATTCCAATAAAAACGTGGTTGAATGCTAGGTAAAAATGCCAAGGAAAATGTGGATGCATACTATGTAAAATTACAATAAAAATGTGGTTGAATGCTTGGTAAAAATGCCAGGAAAAATGTGGATGCATACTATGTAAAATGCCAATAAAAACATTTTGAGTGCTGGGTAAAAATGCGTAAAATTCCAATAAAAACGTGGTTGAATGTTGGGTAAAAATGCCATGCAAAACGTGGATGCATACTGTGTAAAATTCCAATAAAAACATTTTTGAATGTTGGGTAAAAATGCCAGGAAAAACGTGGATGCATAATGTGTAAAATGCCAATAAAAACGTTTTTGAATGTTGGGTAAAATGCCAATCAAAATGTGGATGCATACTTTGTAAAATGCCAATAAAAACATTTTTGAATGTTGGGTAAAAATGCCAGGCAAAACGTGGATGCATACTGTGTGAAATACCAATAAAAAGGTTTTTGAATGCTGGGTAAAATGCCAGGAAAAACGTGGATGCATACTGTGTAAAATGACAAAAAAACGTTTTTGAATTCTGGGTAAAATGCCAAGTAAAATGTGGATGCATACTGTGTAAAATGCCAATAAACGCATTTTTGAATGCTAGGTAAAATTCCAATAAAAACGTTTTTCCCCTTTTTGCCAGGAGCCAAGGAATTTGTGCATTAATCCTTCAGGGAGTATATATTCTAAATGCATAGATAATCAATCACAGGAAAATGCAGAGATAAAATTTCAAATATGAACCAATCAAAAACACAGAGATAATCATCCAAAAAGAAATGTAGAGACATATCATTCAAACACAGCGATAAAATTTTGGGAAGGGCGCAAGGATTATGCATAAAATAAAATGATGAGATAAGTAAGGGATAGATAGCTGGGAGAAAAAATTATCCTTCTCTTATTATCCATGCATGGGAAAGAATAGCATTTGAATCTATAGGTCTTTAAACACTGAAGTGACGACCATCGATTCGACTCAAGGCTGACTTCTCAGGCATGGACTAATAACTAAAGGGATAAGGGTCAAACGATAAAAAAAAAAATTCTTCGTAATGATCAATAAAACCAAAACATAGGATTCATTGCAATCATAGTTTGGTTTCGCAATGGGAAATCAATTCAAATACAATGAGCATAAGGCCGGAATGACTTAAAGTTTTTTTATTGTAAAATGATAAATAAAACATGATCTTAACACAGTATAAGTACAGTATTAAAGGCATGGGAACAATATTAAAATACCATTCAAAATAAACACATGTGTACTATAGCCAGATGCAAAATCTCTATTCGTTGTCCCATGCGCGCTCTGTCCAACTCCCGCTTTCCAACCGATGTGACCTCATTGGTACCTCCAAGAAAACACCAGGGGTACTCTTCTTCCCCCTAAGCCCCCCGAGCCGCAAAGGGGCCACACACATAATACCAGAGAACTACTAGCACCCAGATCACCTTGTAAGGTCGAGCTACCACTCGTTACTTGAGTTGGGTATCCCATCTCCCACAAGAGAAAGTTCAGTCAAGGAAAAATTTAGCAGTGTAACATTATGCAAAAAGATCATATCCATACTCCTCCTCCTCCATCCTTTTTATAGAGTTTTCAAGTAATTAGTTTCCCAAATTCTTAGTAAATTCCTTTTTCATTTAATTAATTAGGAAAAACCTTCCCCGTACACATGTCACCCGATCCCCTAATTTCACTAGAAAATTAATTTTATTAAATAAGTAATTATTCCTAAAACCGCTCCTTGGTGTCCCAACATTCCCTTACAAATCTTAAATTACTTACACCTTACTTAATTCCTAGTTGAGTTCATAATTTGCAAGTTCCCAAGTCAAGATTCCTTACTAAGTTAGACATTCAAGTTTTTCTCTATGTTTCCCCTTTTCTTCAGGTTTCCCCTTTTTCTGTAAGTTTCCTTCTTTTTCCTTTTTAACTAAAAATCAATTTAGCAATTGTAGATCAACCAACATTTACCCTTTTTCCTATTTAATTAAAAATTAATTTAGCAAGTGTAGATAAAACAACTATTTACCCTCTTTTCTTTTTAACTAAAAATGAAATTAGCATATGTAGATAAAACAACCATTTCCCTTTTTAAAATTATAATCCTCCATTATAATTTTATTTTAATAAATTAATTTCAATTTCTTACCCCCCTTCTTGTTACATGTTTAATTATTATTATTTTGTTTTTGACCACATGTGCTACTTAGACCTAGGTTTTAATTTCTCTAGGTTGGGGGACATTTTTATTAGAGAAATTGTTGTTAAATATTACTTATCACATTATTCATTTTAAGGTCGTCTAGGTTTATTCACTTACCAGTTAAAATCGCGACATGCTCTTCAAGATGCACTAGGTGCTCCAAGGGTGCCACTAGCCTCTTTCTGTTTTCCTTGCGATACATTCCCTTCAGGACACACTATGTGCTCCAAGGGTGCTACTCGCCTTTTTCTATTTTCCTTGAGAGACGTGCCCTTCAAGACGCACTACGTGCTCCAAGGGTACCACTCACCTCTTGACTGAGTTTGGTAGATGTAAAACTACCTTGGAGTCAATACTCCACCAGGTGATCTTGTGGGAGACTAAGGGCCTTTAAGGAATAAGGCCCTTGCCTTATTGTGCACCCCTTAGAATCATCGTGAGTGAATATCGCATTCTTCCCTCACAGAATCATGGGTCTTCTGGAACTAGGTAATCATTAACCTATAGGTCGAGCCACGACAGGAGTGCTAGTAGGTTGTGGCAGGGTTGCTCCCACACCTCTCCCTCAAAGTCTTTGGTTGTCGTGCCTAACCCTTTTACTCCACATGTGAGTCTGGTCAGCAAGATATCTTCTGCCTACATCCATCAATGAATCATGTCAGCAATAAAAATCAATCATCATAACATCTAATTATATGTACATATGTCACATCAAAAATATTCAACCCAACATTCCATTCCCTGACTCGATCCAAAGTCCAAGGGGTTTCACTGATGCCTCTTCATCCTCGAGGTTCAAATTCCTTCACACTCAAGAGAACCCATTCAATAGCACCTATCTATGTAATAAAACCAAATAACATATCATCAAACCCATAATATGTCATAAAAATAATCAAATGACCAATCGTATAATAATCTGGATCACTTGGAAGAAAGTGTCCTCAAAGAATAAGTTCTCTCAGTGCATGCAAGAGAAGGATGTTACAGGTTCGAGGAGCATTGGTGTTGCTGAAGAGAGTTCAGTTTGGAACTTTGTATAAGCTGAAATGAAACACTATTATTGATGGTTGTAATAGTTCCATTGTTCCTGATATTGGAGTTGAAGACGAAAGAACTCCTACTGTCTCTGGAGAAAAGGTTATGTTGTGGAATCAAAGACTGGTGCATATTGGAGAGAAGGGTCTTCGACCAATACACTGTAAAGGTATGGTTGAAGTTATGTCTAACTTATCTCTTGATTTTGATTTCTATGAACATTGTCTATATGGGAAGCAAAATCAAGTAAGATTCCCCTCTAGTGCAAAGAGGGAAGAAGGAATTTTACATCTAGTTGACACTGATGTTTTTGGACTTGTGTTGGTCCCATCATTGGGAAAATATGTGTACTATATCTCATTTATGACTTCTCAAGGACTACTTCGATATATTTCCTCGAGAAGAAATCTGAAGACTTTGATAGGTTTAAATAGTTTAAGGCTCTTGTTGAGAATCAAACATAGAAACAAATTAAGGTATTGAGGACAGATAATGGCAGAGAGTTCTGCGTGAATGAATTTGAAGAATTATGTAAGAAGTGTGGTATAACAAGGCATAATACTACTCCATATACACCTCACCAGAATGGAGTTGCAGAAAGGATTAACATGACATTGATGGAAAAAGCAAGGTGCATGCTCAGTGGTGTTGGGTTAGGGAAAGAATTATGGGCAAAGGTAGTGGGCACTACATGTTACCTGGTGAACAAATCACCCTCATCAACGTTGGATGAAAATACTCCAAAAGAGTTATGGACTGGTAATAAACCTTCTCTCACACATCTTAAGGTATTTTACTGTGATGCATATGTTGATGTTCCAAAGGAAAACATGAGTAATCTAGATAAGAAGGCTGAAAAGTGTATATTTATTGCATATAAAGATCGTCTCAAAGGTTATAAGAATTGGATCCCAAAAAATAATAAGGTAGTGTATAGTATTTAGAGAAATGAAGGATGATGTCAAACAGAAAGTCCTACCAAGTAAGGAAGAACCAGAGAAAATAAAGTTTCATTTAAAGGATGATGAGTTAGACTCTACAGAAGAACAAGAATCAAAAGAAGAAGATCCTCATACTCCAGTATTGAGGAGATCAGTTCAAGAAACAAGGCTACTAGAAAGGTATACTCCATCTGATTTCCATTCAAAATTTTCTTTATCTATTACCGATGATGATCCTAGAACTGTCAAGGAAGAAGTGGATTCAAAGGATGGAAATCTCTGGAAAAGGGCCATGGACGAATAAATGACATCTTTGGATAAGAATTAGGCTTTGGATCTAGTGGAGATGCTTACTACAAGAAATCTCATTGGAAGCAAATGGGTATTTAAAAAGAAGCTGAATGCAGAAGGAAAAGTGGAGAAATACAAAGCTCGGTTAGTAGCAAATGGTTATTCTGAGGTTGAGGGAATTAATTTTGGTGAGATTTTTTCTTCTGTTGTGAAGTTAACCTCTATAAGATTTATGTTATCTATTGCTACTACATTTGATTTTGAAGTAGAACAGATGGATGTGAATACAACATTCCTACATGGGGATTTGGAAGAAGTAATCTATATGAAGCAACCATAAGGATATGTTATGAAGGGAAAGAAGGAGTTGGTATGCAAGATGAAAAATTCCTTGTATGGTTCAAAACAATCACCAAGGATCTGGTATAAAAAAATGTTTACTTATATGTTGGGACTTGGCTTCACAATAAGAAAAGAGGACAACTATGTGTATTTTAAATTAATTGGTGATCAATTGACTTATATTGTCTTGTATGTGGATGACATGTTGTTGATAGGAAACAACAAGGAGATTATCCAGGATTTGAAAACTCAGTTGTCCTCTAAATTTGACATGAAGGATCTAGGTGCTTCAAATTTCATTTTGGGCATGGAAATTAAAATATATCAAAAAAAGAGGAAACACTGATAAATCAAAGAAAATATGTCGAGACAATATTGCATAGGTTTAATATCCAGTAATGTAAATTGGTCAAGGTTCCTATTCCTGTTGGGGTAAAGTTATATGTGGATCAGTGTCCCAAGACACATGAAGAGGAGGAGGATGTGTTTTGTATTCCATATGTGAGTGTAGCTAGAAGTTTTATGTATGTAATGGTATTTACTAGACTGGACATTACACATGCAGTGGGAATTTTGAGAAGGTACATGTCAAAACCAGGGAAGGAGCATTGGAAAACAGTAAAAATGGTTTTCAGGTATTTGCATGGCACTGCTAGCTATGGATTGTTCTACAAAGGAAGACCATGATTGGACAGAGTGGTGGATATACATGGATTTGTGGATGTAGACTGGGCTAGAGATCTGGATCGTAGGATATCTACAAGTGGGTATGTGTTTAACCTATTTGGAGGAGCAATAAGTTGGATGAGAAAAAGACAAGATGTAGTGGCAATTTCAACTACAGAAGCTGAATACATGGAAACCACTCATGCAAGTAAGGAAGCAATATGGTTACAAATATTGTGTTCAATTATTGGGTTGGTAAAACAAGCTATAAGGATAGATTGTGACAGTCAGAATGCAATTTTTCTGGCTAAGAACCTGACTTATCATTCAAAGACAAAGCATATTGATATTCAATATCACTTTGTGAGAGACATGATTGAAGGAAATAAAGTATTGTTGATGAAGGTGGACACTTTGAAGAATGTTGCAGATTCATTAACAAAATATGTGAGCACTGAGAAGTTCTCTTGGTGTAGAGGATCCATGGGCATTTTTTCCCTGGAATGTTGACTATGTAACCCTGTAACCCCCTGTATGCAAAGAAAAAAAAAATGGGAGAATGTTGGGTATGTGTTATATTTTTTGCATGAGTAGTAGTTTTTGCGTTGTGTGTAGAGGGGTGAAAGGCTCTCTCACAGGGGTTCGAGGGAAACGCCCCTGAGAAATTTATTTTTTCTCGGGAAATGTGTCACATATTTAGGTGGTTTTTTGACACATGGTTTCTTTGCTGATGGTTTTCTATTTCCGCTTAAGGAATTACAGTTGTTGACTAATCTAGGTCATTGGGTTAGGGTTTTGGATGCCATTGGCACCTATCTGTATATTGTATTTTAAACAATGTAAAACTATGAATGAATATAGAATATGTTGGTATTCACGGTTTGGGTTTCTAGGTGAAAAATCTATGTGTAATGTTTGTATTTTTCATTGTATCCTTTATGTTGCTTTACTGAAACTATGTTTGCAGTAAATATTGTACAAGGTTAAAATCTACAATATATACATCATGAGTGGGCCTAATGGTTAAGAACATGTGGTTCCTCCTAATAGGTCACATGTTCAAATCCAGAGGGGGGTAGGGTATGTATACCTCTGTATACTTGACCAGTAAAATCGTTGGGCAGAGGGGTATCATACACCAATTTGGTTCTTCGCTTGGTCGTGACCTTAAAAAATAAATTATTATTATTATTATACACACACACACACACACACACACACACACACACAGATATACTCATTATGAGATCAACATGTCCCTTAAGATAATGAAATTGGGTGGGGAGGATAACACTCAATCCCACAACCACTTGGGTATATATATGCCACATCTCATCTCCATTACATATTTCCCTCATACTAAGAAATGCACCATTCAAGTGATTTTTAACCATAAGAACTTTTTGAGTTTAAATTGTTATATATATGTATGTGTGTGTGTGTGTGTCTAAAGCTCATATTGAAATATTTTGTTATTAATAGTTTTTTAAATCCCACTTGTCAACTCCATGTTAAGCATGGAAGGAATTACACATCTCCCTCATATTGGATGTAAAATACCCCTATAGATGGAATACAACTATTTTTACTTTAATTCTTATCTTTGCACACATATATATAGTTGATTTAAAAATATTTTAAATTTTTATGTAAGGTGGATATGGAAATATTTTATTTATGGTCTACGCTGAATTTTTTTTTACATTAATTACTTTCTTTACACACACATATATAGAGTTGTTATAAAAATATTAAATTATTTTTACTTTAATTAATTTCTTTACACACACACATATATATAGTAAGGTGGATATTAAAATATTTTATTCATGTCCTAGAATGAATTTTTTATGTTATTAATGTTTTTTTAATGCCACTTGTCAACTCCATGATGAGCAGTGAAGGAATTACACATGTCCCTCATAATAGGCTATAGAAAGGGTGAAATTTTGTTTTACCTTAATTTCTTTCTATACAAACATATATAGTAAGGTGGATATTGATTTATTTTGTTCATGGAACACATTGAATTTGCTAAAAAAAAATCACTTTAATTACTTTCTTTACACATATATAGTACGGTGAATATTGAAATATATTTTTAGTGGTTGACATTGATTTTTTTTTGTTATTAATGTTTTTTCAATGTCATGTGTCAAGTCCATGTTGAGCATGGAAGGAATTACGCATCTCCCTCATACTGGGCTATCAAAAATGTCTTTCAGGAATTACTTTGGCTCAACACATGACACACATTTTAATTACTAGTCCCGAAGAAGGCACTTCTATCTTCCTAATCATGCATGGTACACTTTTTGGAGTCCAAGTGGTCATTTGTAAAACAAAATTTAATGGTTATGTATTTAATATTGAGTCCAATTGGCATTCACTGGAAAAATCCTTTCGTTCTACTCTTCTGATACCACTCAATATACAACATGCCAACCATAAACCTGGCAGGTCTTCCCTAGCACACACCAAGTCATCCAACCATGGAAATTTGTTAGGTTGTTGTTTCTAACAAAATATACTAGAACTATCACTAGTTTATGGCTCCTTGCTAAAGCTCTATTTCGTTGCTCTTCTGAACAACTAGACAAAAAAACCGGACAACCAACCTGAAACTAGCCATCCAAACAAAAAAACACCAAAGTATAGCAACAAATAAGACACTTTTATCTTCATAATCATGCATTGCAATTGTTAAATTGGATAGGTATTTACCCAGTTGTTAAAGATATGAAGATCCTGAATATCTCCTGACTGGGAGTTACTTATTGATATGTTATCAAGATCGAGCAAAATTTCAACAAAATCAATAAGCAGGATTTGATCTCCGCAAACCCATCACACCAAAAGCATGAAAAAGGTCGACCTAATTCCCAAAACAAAGGATAGAGAAAGGATGGTTATCCCTAGGAAAACCAGTCCAAGACAAAAGAAAATAAGGGTAACAAAAATTCAAAGAAGGACAATAAAAAGTGGTGTGAGTTCCAAAAAATACCTTGGCACAACGTTGGAGAATATCACTCCAAACAATCATTGGTGGCTAAGATTAAAACCTTGGAGTCAAATTCTGGCTCAAACTATGACTCAGAATCATATGGTAGAAATAATATCATTGATCTCGAACCTAGTGTCACCATCTCTACCAAAAATGTCTAGCCAAAGGAACCATAGGAGTCTGAAGAGGGGGAGTTCCTCTTCCATTCACAGATGTGGGAGAAGGGGACCCCACTTCATTTCATTGTTGACAACGTGTTGATGGACAAAAATGATCATAATAAAATTTGGGGAAATCACCCGAATAGGGCCTTAGTTAGGCCCTTATCCATTTGGAATGGTGATTTTGACTGGTTAAAATGGATCCATTTACTCTTTTCCTAAGACTAGCCTAAGGTTAATTTAGCCTAAGATATCTTGTATGTACAACTGTCTATATACAAGTCCTTCAACTTGTTAGTGTATGAGAGTAGATTATTATTATTACTAACAAACCGAAGGGAAATGAGTCACCCATATGTTATTACTTTGGAAATGATGATCCTCTCAAGGTGAATAAAATTATGGCTCAATCTAGCCACAATGAGGCTTGCTCCTATGAAAGGAGACTTAAAGAATGAAAAAAAATATTCTAAATGCAAATGAATATTAATCCTAAGATGCAAGTAAACAAAAGGAAAACCTATCTTGACTAAGAAAATGATAGCCTTACTCCTAATCAAGAGCAACGTATTTTATGAAAAGGGGAAAAGATTATGATTGAACCTAGGGATAAGTTTTACTTGTAAACTCTCAAAGTAGTTTAACAACTTAAAAGTTGTTGAAATGGTGCAGAATCCCATTCTATCCAAGGGATACACAATCTCCCGATCTTAGGATCTTCTCAAGACTAAATTGAAACAGTCTTTGATTCCCTGCTAGAACCTCTCAGAAACAATCCACAGGTCTTTTTATGAAAATTCTACCCGCGTGAACAAGCACTAGGTGCAAGCCTCCTCCATGTGACCAAGCCTCATGACCACATGCCTATTCAAATTGGCATGTCTCGATTTCACATATCGGCTATATGAGTCAACCGACTCTTCATCCTTCGAACCCCCAATTCCTAAAATTCCAACAAGGTCTTAGCTCCTACTAAATCCTCCCTTATCCTCCATCCATATGACCCTTCGCTATGACCTGGGGTAAATCCTTCTGAGTTCATCGATATTTCACATATAAAAAATTCTCAATGTGATTCACCTCCATTTTCCCAATCCCTCGATACCCGAAATTGTGAAATATTCTGATCAGATCAATGGTCCACAAAATCCCTCCAACCAACAACTATGATCAAGTCGTGATTTCGCATTTCACAAGTTTTTGCAACTCCTACCTGCAACTTCCTGATTCAGAAATTAGTGAAACTATAATCTGTCGCCATGGATCCCACCTTAATGAATGGCCACGATCATTTCGTGATTTTGGATTTCAAGAATTCTCATGACTACACCCTTTGACCTTTCCACTCTGCGAATCAGAAAAATGTTGATCTCTTGCCACGTGTCCCCTTTTAATGGACGGTCTCGATGATTTCGATATTTTTCATTTCTCGATTTCAAAAAATTCACTCTACTTCTTCCAAATCTTTTGGTTCTGCGAAATTCCGATGACTCCTTACGGATAACCAGTGCACTACTTCTCCGAGATCTAACGGCTTGAAATAGTTCGGCTCCTCCTGAATAAATATTAACCCTTGATATTGCTTTGGTTACCTCGAATTTATGCACTCCATCTTTAGACACTTCAACTCTTCAGGACTTAGAAACATTTCTAATTGTTTCCTTTCAAAACTTAAAACCACTACTCCTCATGAGCCTTCTTTTTGCTTTCTTCCCTAACTTGGAATATTTCAAATGTTTCAAAGTCTACGGCCTTTGAACTTTATTCTACGATCCCGTTAACATTAGTTCTCATCTGCGTTTCTTAAAGTATTGTCCCTCTTGATTTTTGTCAATGAAACTCGACCTTGACCTTGCACACACTTTCACTCTGCATGAAGTTTTGTGCTATCTCTCCTGAGCTTGTCTATGGATTGAACCTAGAAGTGTCTCAACCTTCTACTTATTCCTTAGATGAATTATGGTGCTCCTCTTGGCACACTTCTGTTCTCAACCTCCTGAGCTTATGAAATTGAAATAATTTCTCTCAACATGCACTCCTTTCACTTTGACTAGCCTTCAACTCGTTGTCTTTCAACACTTCATCCGAGTGTTGGCCTGGTGCACTCCTTTCATAAGTCTTCATCCAAAGTGTTCAGTAACTCTATAAGTATCTTCTCCTATGACAATTCTCTTCTCACTGAACTCGAAACAGATTTCTTCCATGCACTCCTTGCACTCGCTTGGTTCCCACCTCAAAAATCTCTACATAATGTTCAACAATTTTGTTCCTCTATGATTTCTCTACATAGATTATCCTCTAAGGTATTTAGCAACCTTGAGGTTCCTTCTTGAATTTATAATTCTTTTGGTGTGCCTTCCTGGCACGTTCTTTCCTGAATTCAACACATAACTCAGATGTGCACTCTTTTCACTGGCTCAAAGAGTCTTCAACACTCTGTCATGAAACTCCTTGCATTCATCCATAAAGAACCCATACTGAATTAAAAATAAATCAAAGACAATAAATTTTGCCTATCCATGCACATGAAATCTAACACACATCTACAACATATATGAACATACACATATATTATTCATTCAATTTCATAAATACACTTAGACAACTCATGTGTAGGAAAACTGTTGTCTTGTATTAATATAAGTGTTTGTTTACAACTATGTACAAAAATGGACTATGACAGAGTCTCAGTTCCTTTTCTTCCTCTCGCTACTCTATCACTATTCTAACACTTCCTTCTCTTCTCTACTCTAACCCCCCTAACTTTGGTCTCTTCTTCCTTTTTACAAGAAGGATCCTTGAGCTTATCCTCTCCACCACCTAAATGTTATCACCGTCTGATCAGGGGATCAAATTTTGCTCAATTTTCAAAGTGCTCGGGATATGACGAAAATAGTGCCATTGCATCCGTCTCGTCTTCCTGATTCTGGCGGTATATTTACTTTCTCAAATGGAGTCCGTATGAAGGAGATATCGCGATCTGTTTGCCAAGCCAAACAGGCAAAATTTTTGGATGCTGACTGTACCTATCCATACAGTCTGTACAGTTCGTACGGTGATGTGGCAGGGCCGTACAACCATATAGTGGTGACATGGAAGGTTGTTGTTGGTTTCTGGATGGTGAATAGAAGGTTGACACGTGTCCGGTTGGTGGCAAATAATATGAGGACACGTGGCCCAATCCATGGGCGCCACGTGTCCCCCATTTGTTTGGTTTATATTGTTATAAAAATATTGTGGAGTCTGCGGGGTTCGACCCCCAGACCTCCCTCCACACAACGTTTTCATATAACCGGCCGACCGTTATACCATATGGTTGATCCTTGGTATATATGTGTGTTTTAAAACATTTGAAGTTACATATTGCATTGGAAGACGGGGGGGAAGGGTCGGGGCTAAGCCCCGACCCGCGGTCTCGTCTAAACATATGTGACCATGTTGTAAATCCTGACTGTTTGTGCACGAATTGTAACATAAGTCGTGACATGTGACCATATTAAAGTGTTGTGCATGGTTTGGTGCGTGAGAGTTTTCTTTTAAACCCTTGGTCATATATATTATGTGCCATGTGCCCGCGATTTGGAGCGCATCAGTTGGTTATACGGTTTTGAAACGAAGTTAACCACTTTTTAACAAAGCGCGCAGTCCTATGGCCATACACCCAGGTGCCGAGGCGGTTAGGGGTTGGAGGCGCCCTAACCGTCCTACGGTTTGCACCGTTGGCGCGGTTGCACCCGGTGCTGGTTTTTTACGCTTAAAAGAGCGTGTGACCCAAGTTCACTCAAGGAGAGTGCGAATTGTAGAACCAGAGACAACAAGCTTGGAGAAGGAGACTTCCAGGAGGCCTATCTTTCTCATTTTTCGATTGATTGAGGTGTCGAAAGAGCCCAGACAGGGGTTTTGGGACGCTGGGAAGCGATTGGAGCAGTCGGTTTGTTAGTTTGAGCATTGTAAGACATGTTTTGAGCACTTTTTGAGCAATTAATAATAATGATCCATTGGAAGCTGGACCAGGAGATGTAGCCCATAAGAGGGGTGAACTTCTTTATCAATTGTTGTTCACATCTGTTTATGTTCAATGTTTATGTTGTTGTCTATGTGTATTTTGCATGAGTAATCCTTAATTTATGTGTTGCAAATTGATCTTGTTGCTTTAAATACATAACATTTCACTTGCAATAATTATTCAAGTTTTTCAAGTCTTCTTCATTTTTAGATCAAGTTGGTATCAGAGCACTGGTTTTGAAGATTTGATTTTTTGCAAGTTTTGTTTTTGATGCTCACAAGTTTGAAACTCACAAGAGGAGAAGGTCAACTTGTGGAGCCAAGTTCTTATCCGACAAGGAGGAAGCAGTTTCATTCACCGCAAGTTGCAGAGAGACGTTCACCTAGCATGGCTAGTGCAGAAGTTCATGAACATGTTCCGGATGAAGAAGTAGATCTCAGGCAGGATATCATACAGTTGAGAGATATGATGAAGGTCATGATGGAACGAAACATGATGTTGCAGGGTGAAGGCTCTAACCCTTCAATGCATAAGGGAGGCGGTGGTGACAAGACTCCAAGCAGAGATGGAGGGAATGGTGCTTCTCCACCACCCTCTCCTCCTCCATCAT
>JZKD02S0491841.1:687474-699971 GCA_000966675.3 Picea glauca
CTCCGCTAGGTGAACTTGTGGGAGACTAAGGGCTCTAAGGAATAAGGCCCCCGCCTTATTGCACGCCCCTTAGAATCATTGTGAGTGATTGTCGCAGTATGCCCTCATGGCATCGTGGATCCTCTCAAACTAGGTAATCGTTAACCTACAGTTCGAGCCATGGCGGGAGTGCTAGTAGGCGGTGGCAGGGTTGTTGTCCACCCCTCTCCCTCAGCCTCTCTGGAAATCATGTGTGGCCCCTTTACTCCATATGTGAGTCTGGTCGGCAAGCTATCGTCAGCCTGCATCATCAACAATCATGTCAGAAATGTCAACATCATATCATCAAGTCAAATGAAATATCAAAGTAAATAAATCAACCCAATAGCACACTCCCTGACCTAATCCAGAGTCCAAGGGGGTTCCATCGATGCCTCTGCATCATCAAGGTCCAAAACCCTACACACTCAATGAAATAGAGTCAGCAGCACCTGTGTCAATCAAAACTAGTAAAACATCATGTCGTCTGTCAATCGCATCATAATCAAGTATAAATGGTTTAACATCACAAAAGTCTGGATCACTTGCAAGCAAGTGTCCTAAAAAATAAGTTTGCTCAGTGCACCAGAGCGGGATGTTACATACACCCCCTCTTGGTTTGAACTTCGTCCCGAAGTTTCTCAGTATAAAGCCAAAATAAAAGTACCACAGTATCATAAGTCTATCTATCAAACAAAAATGGAAACTGCTGGCGTATATCATATGCGTCCTCCCAGGTCGCCGAGTGCGGACTATAACTGTCCCACTGAACCTTGACCTGATCTACCGTTCGACGTCGTAACTGTCGAACGCGATGATCTAAGATGTGGACCGGCTCAGCCATGAGCGCTCCCTCATCCGATACCTGCAAGGAACTCAGGTAAATCACATGTGTAGGATCACTAATATAATGTCTCAAACTGATACACGAAAAACATCATGCATACGCCTCAAAGAATCAGACAAGGCTATTCGATAGGCCACGAGCCCCTTTCTCTCCACAATCTTGAAAGGTCCCACGAACCTAGGAGAGAGTTTATCTCCCTTTCCAAAATTGATCGAACTCTTATGTGGTTTAACCTGCAAGAAGATTCGATCACTGACCTCGTAACTACGGTCGACTCGGTGCGCATTGGCATAACTCTTCTGTCGATCCTGCGCTTCTTTTATCCTTTGTCTTATGGTTTGCATTTTCTCTTCCATTTCTTGGATCGATTCTGGTCCCACCAAGACCCTATCCTCAAGCCGATCCCAACTCAAGGGCATTCGACACGGTCGCCCATAAATAAACTTGAAAGGCACCATCTTAATGGTGCTCTGGTAACTGTTGTTGTAATCGAACTCTACTAGAGGCAAGAATTCCTCCCAACGCTTTTGTTGGTCCATCATGTACATGCGCAACATGTCTTCCAAGGTTTGGTTCATTCATTCGGTCTGTCCGTCTATCTCTGGGTGATATGCGGTACTAAAGTTAAGTTGAGTTCCCAAGGCCTCTTGGAAACTCGTCCAAAATCGTCCAATAAACACCGATCCTCGATCGGATATAATCTTCTTAGGCACGTCGTGCAGCCTCACAATCTCACTGATGAAAAACTCTCATTATGTCAGGTGCCTAATATGTCGTACACACAGGAATAAAGTGATCACTCTTCATCAAGGTGTCTACTACCACAAAAATCGAGTCGTGTCTCCTTGCCTTCAGTGGAAATCCAACAATAAAATCCATCGAAATAACTTTCCATTTCGATTCCGGAATGGCATGTGGTTGAAGTAATCCTGTCGGGTGTCTATGCTCAGCCTTTACCTGCTGACACTCTAGACATCTAGCCACAAGTTGACTATGTCAGCCTTCATTCCATTCCATAAGAATAAGGGATTAAGGTCCGCCCTCATCTTCGTGACTCCTGGGTGAGCCATATAAACTACTTAATGAGCCTCACTCAGGATCAACCTCCTCAACTTGTCGTTTGGTGGTACGTAAATCCGACTTCTAAACCTCAAAAATCATCGCTATCCAATGGATATCCCTCATATCGTGGTACCATCATTGTGTTTTGTCCGATAAATTCCTTGACTTCTTGTACCAGTCATCATCACGTTGAAAAGTGAGAATCTTCTCATGTAGATTTATCTGAAGAGGTAACACCACAAAGATGTGTGGCCTCCGACTCAAGGAATCCGCCACGCGGTTCATTGTTCCCTTTATGTAAGTAATCTCAATGTCGTACATGCCAAGCAATTCCGACCAACGTCGTTGTCGCGCGTTCAGGTCGCTTTGCGTAAAAATGTGTTGTAGTCCACAATGATCACTCTTTAATTCAAATTTTCGTCCAACAAGGTAGTGTCTCCAAACCTTCAAGGCATATACGATGGATAAAAGCTCCAAATCGTGCATCGCATAGTTCTCCTCATGCCTTCTCAGTTTCCTCGAAATGTAAGCAATCACTCGTCCGTATTGCATCAAGACTCCGCCTAAACCTTCCCTGGATGCGTCAGTGCATAACAAGAAGTCCGCATCCATGTCAGGGACCTTTAGTATCGGCGCGGTTGTCAACACTCCTTAAGCCTCCGAAATTCTTCCGCGCATTTCTCGGTCCAAACAAACTTCTTGTTTTTATTCTGCAATTCCGTGATCGGATTTGCTATCTTCGAAAATCCCTCGACAACCGCCAATAGTATCCCGCTAAACCCATAAAACTACGCACTTCTGTGACATTCGTTGGTGCAGGCCTTTCCATAATATCCTCAACCTTGGCGGGATCCATGGCGATGCCTTCGCCGGAGATGACATGCCCTAAGTAGTGAATCCTCGATTGATAAAAAGAGAATTTGGACAACTTCCCATATAATTTGTGTTCTCGTAAAAATTTTAGTACCAAGTGCAAGTGCTCTTCATGCTCCTCCTTCGTCCGAGAGTAGATCAAAATATCGTCAATGAATATTTGGACGAACTTGTCCAAGTACTCGTGGAACACCCCGTTCATCAAAATCATGAATACCCCTGGGGCGTTTGTAAATCCAAATGGAAAAATAGTAAACTCGTAATGTCCAAATCTTGTCTTAAAGAGGGTCTTAGGGATGTCATCCTACTTGATCCGTAACTGGTGATACCCGGATCGCAAATCAATCTTGGAGAACATTGTCGCACCCTTCATTTGATCGAACAGATCATCAATTCTTGGTAAGGGATACTGATTCTTGATCGTAGCCTTGTTCAGTTGACGGTAGTCAATGCAAATACTCCATGATCCGTCCTTCTTTCGTATGAAAATAACTGGTGCACCCCATGGTGACACACTAGGACGTATCAGTCCCAGGTCCAACAACCCATTCAGTTGCATTTTCAACTCTTTCAACTCTGGGTCGACATCCGATAAGGCGTTCTTGCTATCGGTTTGGTTCTCGGTTTTAGGTCTATGGTAAACTCCAGTTCCCTTTCTGGAGGCATCCCAGGAAACTCCTCTGGAAATACATCCGCAAACTCCTTCACCATCGGAAGGTGTTCTAGACCTTCCCATACTCCCTTTTCGTTTAGCGCGAGGATCGCATAAAGTTTGCACCTCTTGCGCATACTCTTTCGTAACTGTAAGGAAGAGACGAACCTCAGGGAAACTCCCTGTTTCCATCCTACAATCACATGTCTCTGTCCTTCGTCATCAACCAAGATCAACAGTTTCGTCTTATAGTTGAGTATCGCCCCGTGCGATTCCAACGAATCCATACCAATCACGACGTCATAAGATCCTAAGATCGTGACGTACAAGTTGACCCTAGTGACAAATTCTCCCAGGTTAAGGGCACAGCCCGTAACCCTTCCTCCAACCTTCTGTTTGGATCCTGAAGCCATCTCTACAAAGCTAAACTCGTCGTGTTCGACTGCCTTCTAGATGACATCGCGCATGGTTTGAGGCATCAAGATAATAAACCTTTGCACGTAGGCTGTCGTTAAGGCCAAACACGAACCTGATGACCTTAAGCTTCTCAGTGTTAAGGTGCAGAGCATATCGGGGTAGCGCCATAAAACGTGCCTCGTACTCGGGCACCGTACGACCTCCCTGTCGTAAGGCATTGAACTCATTGATCCGATGCTCAATGAATTCCTCTAAAAGGTACCTCTCTCGGAACCATTCCTCGAACAGTTCCCATGACACGTCTTCAACGACCATGTTCAGCTGCAGCAGGAGCGTCTGCCACCATAGAAGAGCGCTCCCCTTTAGTTGAAAGACCACCATGCAGACCTTCATGTTGGAGGTATAATCGTGAAGTGTGAAACACATCACCCTGTTCTCCAACCATGCCTCGGTGGCTGCACTGTCTGGGGCACCAAAGAGCTCAGGAAATTTTACCTTCTTGAGTTCACGGTGAATTCTACCTGTAACGGTCGGTGCGCGCGGCAGAACCTTAGGGGGTGCCGGCGCCCTGGCCTCATCCTGGTCCAATATACTAATCAATGCCTCAGACATGTGCTGAAAATATCTCATCATCTCAACAACATCGCCAACTGGTATCTGCTCCTGTCCAAGAACCTTCTCGCCTCTCTGGGGGTTAGACCCCTCAGGCGTGGATGATACTAGAGGCGTCACGCCTGCTCCCCTAGCACCCCGTCATCTGCCTCTGCGGTGTCCTCTAACCATGATTATCGTGCATGCACATAATCAACTCTATCAACAATAGTATAATAAAATCAACTCATGTCAACGAAATTCGTAGCGAATCCCAAGTCGCGGGTCAAACCTAGCTCTGATACCATATGTAATGACCTTGCTGTTACGACAACCACTCTGATAAACGGTGCAATTTTTTTTTTTGTATGTGTAAGGTGTGTTCGAGCGTGTAGAAGTAACAGACACACCTGACTCTACGACGCCACTCGACCCCCAACAAGACGCAACCACGATCTTCATCACAAGAAGACTAAAGGTACACAACAAGTGACTGCAAGAAATATACGACCATAGACATAAGGCGCACCATGCAAACATTTAATGACATACTGGGTTATGCACAGTATGAACATAGGGGGAAGAATCCATAGTAGTAGACCTTACTATTTCTACACAGGAAAGAAGGGCGTTTAATCTTAGTTCACTGCTCCAGAGAGAGAGAAGGTCAGATAGGCTCCTGGCCGACTGCTCAGACAGAAACTAGTAAACTTTGTCAGGTGTGTCGCAAGAGTGGAAACCCTGCCTTTAAAGGGCCCAAGACTCTTGATACGGCACTAGATTCTTTACACAAAATAATCACACATAGACCTATCTCCTAAGGCTACCTGGGGGTGCCTACATCCCACTTGACCCAAGCATACCAAGCACCAAAAGGTGTACCAACCAAGTACAACCTTAATTCAAATGAAAAGCAACCCTCATTACTAACTCAGAAAATCTTTATACTTCTTCAAGGACATTTCACCACAATGTTTATCAATAATCAGTAAGAGTATACTAACGTTGTCATGACATAAAGAACATGTTACATTTAATATTCCATAAGCTTTGCAAAATAACATCACCTTAATTTTATAAGATATCAACCCCAGGAATTACAAGATCATTCCCTAGACATAGACATCCCATCACTGTCTATAGTAAAATAACATTCCAAGTAAATAACAAGGATTTTACAATCTATTTGTTATGAATAACAGTGACCCTACAGTAACCTTACCATAACCTAACCATTTCGTCACTTTTACATTACCAAAATACTCAATTATAAAAAAGGTGTTTACCTTTTACTTGCTACAATCAAATGACCTTAGGGTAACATCCCATAGCCTAATCGGATCATTACCTTTTATATAATAGCATTTCATCTTAATAACCAGGAAGTCACATTTTATTTATTATTACAACAATTGGAACTAGTCGGATCATTACCTTTACATTTCATAACCTAATCGGATCATTACCTTTACATTACAATTATTCCATTAACAATAAGGAGGTTACATTTTACTTGCTATAATCAAATGACATTAGGGTAACATTCCATAACCTAATCGGTCATTACCTTTACATTACAAATATTCCATTACAATTAAGGAGTTACATTTTTACTTGCTATAGTCAAATGACATTAGGGTAACATTCCATAACCTAATCGGTCATTACCTTTATATTACAATATTCCATTACAAATAAGGAGTTACATTTTTACTTGCTATAATCAAATGACATTAGGGTAACACGCCATAACCTAATCGGATCATTACCCTTTTTATAATAGCATTTCAACTTATTCACAAGTCCTATTTTATTTATAATTAAGACAATTGGAACTAATCGGATCATTACCTTTACATTCATTACCTAATCATCTCATTACCCTTACATTACAATTATTCCATTAACAATAAGGAGGTTACATATATAAATGTCAATCATCACCTTTAATCATTTTACATAATCCTTACCATTAATATTTTTACATTGCATTCCATTACGTCCAAAAGCATATATAAATCTCAAGATTTATCGGATTAGGTCCAGCGCCATGCAATAGGTCTTGGTCATCTCATGAGAATGAATGAGTTGATATAAGTTATTACCACGATTGCAAACGTACAAATTCAAATGCCAGAAAACGTTCAATTACACTGCGATTGCAGATGTACCAGTTATTACTACAACGACCACAATTTCCATTGATACTGATGATAACTAGGAGGCATCTATGAGGTGGTCAGTTTAGTTTTTTTTATCCAAAATCATTAGAACATATTTAAATCCACCGAGATGAGATGGAACATAATTCCTTTTTCTTGCAATCGTAATAGTTTATAGTAGTTTTAAAATCCTCAAGGAAGATATGGAACATAGCTGCAAATTTGCAACCGAGAAATCAATTTCGATACTTTTAAAGTCACTGATATAATATAACAGAAGTAATTCATAAATGTTATCGCCTCCCTCTCCCCTACTGTATTCACTGCCAGAGAACCCTATCGCTGTTGTTTTAGGTTAATGCAGACCCTTGAGATTAACGTCCAGCCATTCTGCTAGAAAAAGGGCATTTCGGCAACAGGCATCACGGGGCTCACAGTTGTGTGGGTGAGTCAGGGATTAAGGGAGACTAAGCACGCATGCAAGAGAATCTGACTTCGGGGCAGCTGTCCAAGCGAAAATCAGATTCAACATTTAAGACACTGGATAAAAGTGGCCAACCCAATGCAATGCGTTTTTTTTTTCATTCGGTGGTCAACACAAAATGCTGAGACGGTCACATGCGTTCAGAAAAATAAAAGGGAGGCTCGAGTTAAAGTAAAATCAACAATATTTTTGCAACTCCCAAGTAATCCACCCACGGAAGGGCAGGTTAAACGACAACTTTCATGACTGAGGAAATAATGTAGGCGGTTCATGCGTCCATTATCTATTGATCGCATGTAGCACCAAGGGAAGGGTCCGTTGCGCTGAAACGGACAAAGTGTTGTTGTACGCGTGTTGAACCTGGACGCGGCCAGACACCCAGGCAACAGTTTGTTTGTGAGTTTTGGTAGAGATTAAGCTTAACCGTTGCCCTTCTGCGCAGGTAAAAGTAAGTAGACGGGAGGATCATTACGAAACCAAACAATATCAGCAGGTAAAAACATTATCGGTCAATCAAAACTTAAATGAGAGAAATCACGGCCCATCAAGGCGTCGACCTTCGACATGCTTTCTTTCATTTTGTCAAGGACAACCTACAGGAACGGGGGTGCTTTTGTATGAAGGACATGTCAACAGGAACAAATATGCTCGGTCCTCTGGTTGCTGAAACGAAAATCCCTTCATTCTCTCGATTAGGATCTCAGTTGTCTATAAAAAGGATTTGATCAAGGGTCATTGCTATAATTACCCCCAAGCAATTGTTTTCCTATCCACCGTGGAAGGGTTTCCGGTAATAAAAAGGCTGACCATCAACCAAGGGCGTACAACGCCACCGAAGACAAAGGAGAGATGCTGAAAAAAATGATTAGGCGAGAGTGCTGGGTAGAGAACACAAAGGGAAGAAAATATGAGTTACGAGGGTAGACATACACACCGTCCCCACGCCGAGAAGGAAACAAAAAGGGCTTCCCCCCCCCACGCTTTTACCACACTGTCACAACCAAGAATAAATTCGTGAATGAGGGGCGTAGAGATAACTCTCCAACCAACCTGTGGCCTACTGTATAACCAACATTTCACTAAAAATGGAACCGTCTCGAAGTGAATTAAATCTAAAGAACAGAGAACTAACGGGTAAAGAGTGCTGCACAAATACTTTCGCTATTTCCCACTTATATTAGATGGAATTATTCAGTACAGAAATTTCACATTCGAAGCCAGCACGCAGACTATTACTATTCATCAAGCATCATACAACCACTTAGAAAAACCCTTTTCTTTTTTAGCTAAAGTTCATCATGTCCCTTACAAACAAATTAAATTTGGGAATAAGTTTAAAAGCATTCTATCTTACAAAAACAACCATATCGTTGCCTTAAAGCCCACCGCGATGTCGTCTGCGCTCCGTGCCGCTCCTGCTCTGTGCCGCTCCCGCTCACCAACCATAGAGACTACACTGGTACCTCCCAACCAAACGCTAGGGGTACTCTGCTTCCCCCTTAGCCCCCTGAGCCGCAAAGGGGCCACACACAATCGAGATAGTAACCTAGCTTCCCAGCTCGCCTCCACGACTGAGCTACCACTCTATTACAAGCTGAGAAATTCCCAACTCCTCACAAGCAATCAGTCCAGTCCCCATTTTGGCAGCNCCTTAGCCCCCCAAGCCGCAAATGAGCCACACACAATCCAGACAGTAACCTAGCTTCCCAGCTCTCCTCCACAGCTGAGCTACCAGTCTATTACAAGCTGAGAAATTCCCAACTCCTCACAAGCAATCAGTCCGGTCCCCATTTTGGCAGCATAACCATACCTAACATCCCATCCCCTTTCTCCCTTCCTCCCTTCTCTTTATGCCCGTCAAACCCTAAATCATAATAAATTTAACTTTTTTTAATGAAACCCTAAAAATTTCTCTCTTTTACAAGTGTCACTCATCCCTCCCCTTCTCCATAAATTATTTTATTTTTCTATTAATTAGAGATTATGGAATACACGTCAATTTGTTTATAATATATATTTATTACTTTATTTTTCCTTTTTACAAGCATGTTATTCATCATTTTAATTTATCATCATCCATCATTTTAATTTATCATTAATATATATAGGTTAATAAGAGATTAAAGGGATGACAAACATGTATATGGGAAAAGTAGATGTATAACATAAAAGAGGAATAATGAGAAATTAAGGGGATGGATGGTGATTTAATGATGTAAAATGGACATGTGAATGGGAAATGGATACTGGAAGATTAAGGTGATGGATGATAGTTTAATAATGTAGACAGGGATAATGAGAGGATAATGGTCTTAGTTTTTTTTTTTTTTGGAATTTTCTTTTTGTTATACTACATAGGTGATGTCATTCTCCCACAATTAGGAACTAATTTCTTCTTGTAAAATTTTAAAACTATTAGATTTGCTTTAAATCTTACCCTCGTCATCGCCCCAAGAATTTTATGAAGCCCAAAATATTACTTAGGTGGGTTTTTGTTTAATTTGTTATTTTTATTCTAGGGTCTGCTGTTAGGGTTAGACTAAATTTTTTACCCTAAAAGTTTTAGACTTAGTACTATATTCTGAACTCGGCGTCACTGGGTTAGGGAAGTTGTTTAAGAATCTCTTAAGGCGTTATTGTCTTAGGGCTATTTAGGTTTGTTTCCTTCATCCACATCAATGCGACATGCCCTTCAGGAAACACCACGTGCTCCAAGGGTGCCACTCGCCTCGTTCATTTCCTTTACACGACGTGCTCTTCAGGATGCACCACGTGCTCCAAGGGTGCCACTCACTTCTTGTGTTTCTTTTGTGCGACGTGCCCTTTAGGATGCACCACGTTCTCCAAGGGTGCCACTCACCAATTGGACTGATTGGTAGACATCTATAACCCTTGGAGTCAACACTCCGCCAGGTGAACTTGTGGGAGACTAAGGGCTCTAAGGAATAAGGTCCCCGCCTTATTGCGTGCCCCTTAGAATCATCATGAGCAACTGTCGCAGTTTTCCCTCATGGCATCGTGGATCCTCTCGAACTAGGTAAGCATTAACCTACAGTTTGAGCCACAGTGGGAGTGCTAGTAGGCGGTGACAGGGCTGCTGTCCACCCCTCTCCCTCAACCTCTCTGGAAATCGTGTGTGGCCCCTTTACTCCATATGTGAGTCTGGTCGGCAAGATATCGTCAGCCTGCATCATCAACAATCATGTCAGAAATGTCAACATCATATCATCAAGTCAAATGAAATATCAAAGTAAATAAATCAACCCAATAGCACACTCCCTGACTCAATCCAAAGTCCAAGGGGGTTCCATCGATGCCTCTGCATCATCAGGGTCCAAAACCCTGCACACTCAATGAAACAGAGTCAGCAACACCTGTGTCAATCAAAACTAGTAAAACATCATGTCATTTGTCAATCGCATCATAATCAAGTATAAATGGTTTAACATCACAAAAGTCCAGATCACTTGTGAGCAAGTGTCCTCAAAATTAAGTTTGCTCAGTGCGCCAGAGCGGGATGTTACATACACCCCCTCTTGGTTTAAACTTCGTCCTGAAGTTTCTCAGTATAAAGCCGAAATAAAAGTACCACAGTATCATAAGCACCACAATATCATAAGTCTATCTATCAAACAAAAATGGAAACTGTTGGCGTATATCATATGCGTCCTCCCAGGTCGCCGAGTGCGGACTATAACTGTCCCATTGAACCCTGACCTGATCTACCGTTTGACGTCGTAACTGTCAAACACAATGATCTAAGATGCGGACCGGCTCAACCATGAGCACTCCCTCATCCGATACCTGCAAGGAACTCAGGTCAATCACATGTGTAGGATCACTAATATAATGTCTCAAACTGATACACGAAAAACATCGTGCATACGCCTCAAAGAATCAGGCAAGGCTAGTCGATAGGCCACGGGCCTCTTTCTCTCCACAATATTGAAAGGTCCCATGAACCTAGGAGAGAGTTTATCTCCCTTTCCAAACTTGATCGAAATCTTATGCGGTTTAACCCGCAAGAAGACTCGATCGCCGACCTCGTAACTACGGTCGACTCGGTGCGCATCGGCATAACTCTTCTGTTGATCCTGCGCTTCTTTTATCCTTGCCTTATGGTTTGATTTGCTCTTCCATTTCTTGGATTGCTTCTGGTCCCACCAGGACTCTATCCTCAAGCCGATCCTAACTCAAGAGCGTCCGACACGGTCGCCCATAAAGAAACTTGAAACGCACCATCTTAATGGTGCTCTGGTAACTGTTGTTGTAATCAAACTCTACTAGAGGTAAGAATTCCTCCCAACGCTTTTGTTGGTCCATCATGTACATGTGCAACATGTGTTCCAAGGTTTGGTTCGTTCATTCGGTCTGTTCATCTATCTCTGGGTGATATGCAGTACTAAAGTTAAGTTGAGTTCCCAAGGCCTCTTGGAAACTCGTCCAAAATTGTCCAGTAAACACCGATTCTCGATCGGATATAATCTTCTTAGGCATGCTGTGCAGCCTCACAATCTCACTGATGAAAAACTCTCATTATGTCAGGTTCCTGATATGTCATACGCACATGAATAAAGTGAGCACTCTTCATCAAGGTGTCGACTACCACAAAAATCGAGTCATGTTTCCTTGCCGTCAGTGGCAATCCAACAATAAAATCCATCGAAATAACTTCCCATTTCGATTTCGAAATGACATGTGGTTGAAGTAATCCTGTCGGGTGTCTATGCTTAGCCTTTACCTGCTGACACTCTAGACATCTAGCCACAAGTTGACTATGTCGGCCTTCATTCCCTTCCAGAAGAATAAGGGATTAAGGTCCGCTCTCATCTTCGTGACTCCTGGGTGAGCCATATAAACTACTCTATGAGCCTCACTCAGGATCAACCTCCTCAACTTGTCATTTGGTGGTACGTAAATCCAACTTCTAAACCTCAAAAACCATCACTATCCAATGAATATCCCTCATATCATGGTACCATCATTGTGTTTTGTTCAATAAATTCCTTGACTTCTTGTACCAGTCATCATCACGATGAAAGGTGAGAATCTTCTCATGTAGATTTGTCTGAAGAGGTAACACCGCAAAGATGCGTGGCCTCTGACTCAAGGCATCCACCACACGGTTCATTGTTCCCTTTATGTAAGTAATCTCAAAGTCGTACACGCCAAGCAATTTCGACCAACGCCGTTGTCGTGCGTTCAGGTCGCTTTGTGTAAAAATGTGTTGTAGTCCATAATGATCAGTCTTTAATTCAAATTTTCATCCAACAAGGTAGTGTCTCCAAACCTTCAAGGCATATACGATGGCTAAAATCTCCAAATCGTGCATCGCGTAGTTCTCCTCGTGCCTTCTCAGTTTCCTCGAAAAGTAAGCAATCACTCGTCCGT
>JZKD02S0491841.1:707204-744845 GCA_000966675.3 Picea glauca
TATAAGAGGTATTGAAGTTGTAAGATCATGGTCGGGAAATGTGAGATAAAGGAAAGATGGTTAATATTTCGTGACAGTGATATCGTAGTTTTTATTGTTGTTAATAACAAATATGATGCAATAACCTTGACTTACGTACAATAAATTACTCCGAGTTAGTGAATTAAGGTGGTTGTTCATTTAAACAATGTTGAACTTGGGTTTCATTGTCGGAGTCCTTTAGTCACGCGCCTTCTGTAAGGGCCGTAATTGTTCTTCTTATTTTGTTATACTTGATTGTGGTCAGTTTTACTTTGTCGCTAAATGTTTGCGTTGTGCACCTTATGCCTATGATCGTTTATTGATGCAGTTACTCGTCGTGTGTCTTTAGTCTTCTTGTGATGAATATCGTGGTCGCATCTTGTCGGTTGTCCAGGGCATCGCACAGTTAGCGTGTTGTTACTTCTACACGCGCGCACACACTTAAGGAAATAAAAAATAAAAAAAAATTGCACCTATTATTAGAATGGTTGTCATAACGAGGCGGTTCGTTACACCCTCCTTATTGCGCGCCCCTTAGAATCATCGTGAGCGACTGTCGCAGTCTTCCCTCACGGCATCATGGATCCTCTTGAACTAGGTAATCGTTAACCTACAGTTCAAGCCACGACGGGAGTGCTAGTAGGCGGTGGTAGGGCTGTTGTCCACCCCTCTCCCTCAACCTCTCTGGAAATCATGTGTGGCCCCTTTACTTAATATGTGATTCTGGTCAGCAAGTTATCGTTAGCCTGCATCATCAACAATCGTGTCAGAAATGTTAACATCATATCATCAAGTCAAATTAAATATCAAAGTAAATAAATCAACCCAATAGCACACTCCCTGACTCAATCCGGAGTCCAAGGGGGTTCCATCGATGCCTCTGTATCATCAAGGTCCAAAACCCTGCACACTCAATGAAATAGAGTCAGCAACACCTGTGTCAATCAAAACTAGTAAAACATCATGTCGTCTGTCAATCGCATCATAATCAAGTATAAATGGTTTAACAACACAAAAGTCCAGATCACTTGCAAGCAAGTGTCCTCAAAAATAAGTTTGCTTAGTGTGCCAGAGCGGGATGTTACATTAATCAACCATATCTTTCAAACCGAAACTCAGAATAAAGAGAAAATTGAACCGTTGGAATGATGGAAACAAAATTAAAGCAATGAATATGTCAAAACTAAAATCAAATCAAAATGAAAATCTATCAAAATAAACCAAACCAAAACATTCTAGAAAGTGATATTAACAAAATTTATAGGGAGGGACCCATAATAATTTTAAAAATTTATAGGAGGTGTTGTGGCTACAACACAATGGTATCCAAGATAGCATAATATCAACACAGGTTTCCAATAGGTTGAACCTAACAATGAAAAAACACCCTCAACCATACACCATCAATTGGCTCAACCAGGGATGAGACATCCATATCAATCTGTAATGCCACCTGCATTATTCCATTGATCCATTCAAACATTACATATTGTGTGATGTTTCCCCACATTAATTTTTTTATTTTATTTTATGAAAACCATATATGTCACTATGTGGAAGTGTCATCTTATTTATGAAGGCCCCACAATGTCATTATTACTTTGGAAGGTCAACTCTGTAGGGTACTAGAGGCATTCCCAACTACAAAGGTCTCTTTAATCTCTACGAAGTAGTACAAAAACATGATCTATGAGATCAATAGATTTGTTCTCTTTATGGTTTGGTCATAAGGTGAGAAGAATATCACAGCAAATTCCAAAACCTCTTCATGAGATCCCTCTACACAGTATAAGCAAGTGGACAAGATAGTAGAAGAACACAAAGAAATATTTTCCTCACCTATTTGGGTTTCCTTGCAGTATTAGGTAAAGAAATCAATTGATTTAACACCTAGTTCTCTTTTTCCCAACAACCATTTATATAGGTGCTATATTATAGAGAATAAAAAAATAAAATTCCAGATCCAAGAGCTAGTTATGAAGGCCCATATTAGACCAAGCTCCTCACCTTACAAGAGCACAATTGTTCTAGTAAGAAAAAAGGTCAGGACATGATGACTTTGTATTGATTACAGATCCCTAAATAAGATCACAATAAAGAACCAGTACTCAATCCCTCATATTGATTATCTTTTAGATCATCTCAAGGGCGCTAAAATTTTCAGTAAGATTGATATGAAGTTAGGATACAAATAGGTGTCAATTGATAAAACTAATGTATGGAAGACAACCTTCAAGTCTAGAAAAGGTCTCTTCGAGTGGTTGGTCACACCTTTTGGCTTAACTAATTCCCCGACAACATTCATGTGGATGATGGATGATATATTGCGTTCATTCAAAAAATATTTTCTGGTCATATATCTAGATGACATCCTTATCTTTAGAAAAACCTGGGAGGAACATTTGAAGCATATTCAACAGGTATTGGGCACCCTACGAAAGCACAAGTTATATTTCAATTTGGAGAAGTGTTCCATCAGCATGAAAATAATTTTATATATGGGATACATCATGGATGAGTAGGGTGTGCATCTAGATATAGCCAAAATCCATGTCATTCGTGATTGGAAGGCCCTGAACGCATTAATCAAGCTCCACAAATTCTTGGGCCTAGCCAACTTGTACCATGGGTTTATTTTGGGGTTCTCTCATAGTGCTTGGACCCTAACGCAGTTGACCAAGGACAAGATTGTTTGGGCTAGATCACAACAAAAAAAATTCAAGGATTTGAGATTCCACCTCCACTCAACACGAGACCTTACTCTACCAATCTTGCAACAACCATTTGAGGTTGAGAAAAATGATTCAGATTATGATATAAGTGCATTCCTTACTTAGCATAGGAATATAGTGGCCTATCACAGTGAAACACTATCTTATGTTATTCAGTGATACTCCACCTATGACAAAAAGATGCACTGCATTATGCATGCATGTCAAGAATGGAAGCATTACATTCTAGGAAAGGAAATGAGCATTCACATTGGTCATAGGCCTCTGCAATTTATGAAGACTTAAGTAAAATTATAGAATGACCACCATCAAAAGTGGTTCAAATACTTACAACAATTCCATGTTAACATCAAGTACAAGAGAAACAGAACCAACTATGTTATAAACTGGATCAGTCGAATCCCAGTTGTGGTGCTGACCATAGTTCTTAACTCTTGTGGGAATTATACCTTAAGGTGGCTAAAATTATACAATAGTGACTCTAAATTTACTACTACCTATCTGACATTGAGCGAGGGAAAAATATTTCTAGACTTTTATCTCCAGGATGGACTGTATGACATCTTAGCCATATTTATGTTCCTTCAAGATAACATGCAAAGGTGATTTGGGAAGTTCATTACAATCAGGTGAAATGACACTTTGGTGTGGAAACAATAATGGTGGTACTGCAGAAGCATTTCTATTGGCCAAATTTTTGATAAGATGTCAACAAGTATATCAGATCATGCACTTCCTGCACCATTTCCAAACCCGCCATTAAGAAATAGGGGCTATACACCCCTCTTCCTACTCCTAAAAGGCATTGGGAGTCCATATACATTTATTACATGTTCCTTCTCCCTTCAACCAAGCATTGTAATGACTATTTATTCATCGTCATTGATTGATTCTCCATGTTGGCAATTTTGACACCTTGAAAGAAGAGCATCATAGTCAAGGACACTACTAATCTCTTCTTTGAACATGCTTGGGTTCATTTCGGGATCCCATGAACAATCATTTCTGATGAAAACAACAGGTTATTGAGTACTTTCTAGTCCAACCTATAGTTGATGATGGACACCAAGCTAACAAAATTGACTTCCTTCCACCCACAGACTAATGGAAAGATAAAGGTAGTCAACGAGATGATTTTTCAAATCTCGAGGATGTACAATTCCAAACATCCATGCACATGGATGAGAGTCTTCCTTATGTTCAACAAATCTACAAAAAATCCCTTCATGTCTCTATTTGACACATCTGTTTTAGGTGTGTTTGTGTTTCGATCCATTGGCCCCCATTGATGTAGATATTCCCATGCAGCCACACAAGAAGAGTCTTCCCATGCTCAGATTGAGGCTAATCAAGCAACCAAATTTTTTGAATGAATCCAATACATATCACAACAAGTTCATGATATTTTTCAAAAATCCAATTCCAAGTACAAGCAATGCCATGATCAACATGAGGTACCACACAATTTTCAGGTGGGACATAATGTATGGTTGCATTTTCATAAAGAGTGCCTCACGGGATCCCATTGGATGCTTCATTGACTTTGATACAAGAATTACACCATCACCAAGGTTGTGGGTGAGAAATTTTTTGAATCAACTATTCCCCCTTTCCTTGGATTGCACCTTGTATTTAATGTGGAATTGTTTCGTCCATATTTTCCACCTCTCTTGGAAACTCCAAACATCCCCGATTACTTGGATCTTACAAAACTCAATCTCGACTTCATTAAGGAGACAGATTCTCAAATCATGTAAGGTATCTTCCAACAAATCCTTATAAATAATAAATTATATCTAGAGACATGCTAACCTAACCTTAAACAATTCCTTATTCATCAAAATAATCCACTACATATTCAACATATTAAAATTTATGAGTAGATTATAATCTATTTCATAACACAACAGAATAATGAAAATGCATATCTCTAATTGATGCTACTGTTGTCCCCAACTCTGCTTGATGCACTACCCAAAACCGTCTAACCACCCAGCCAGCTAGGAACAGAGCCTCTCCAGCTCTCTAGCTCTAGGATTTCATAAGGATTCCTAGCCCCCGAGCCCAAAACTCCTAGCAACAAGTGCACCCTTGTAACAGTCCTTCCACAAGCTTCTCCAGCCAAAATAAATCCTCAATATAGTCTCCTAATATGAAAATAATTCTCCCCTCAAAATAAAAAAAGTCCCTTTCTCCCAGGTGTTTTTCACCCTCATAACCCCCTTCCCCATTTACCACCTCTTCCTTTCATTAAGACTCACCCAACTTATCTCTCCATTCAATGCCAACCACCTTATCCCTCCATTCAATGACAACCACCTTATCCCCTTCTCCTTAATATTTCCATCTTTCAATATGTTAATTTTTCTTTTAATAAATAAAAATTTATAAAACTTTAATTCATTACCCAAATATTTAATGAATTAATTAATATACATTAAACAATAAATAATTCAAGACAATTAATTAATTCATTCATTAAACTTAATATACTTTAAACAATTATTTAACTATGACAATTAATTATTTAACTAGGGTTGATACATACACCCACCCTTCAGGAAACTTTGTCCCAAAGTTAAAGTATTTTATGATACAAGGGAAAAGATGCATGGTTCACACATTCATAACAAATAACCAACATTATCAGTAGGTAAGCCAAGAAAACTCATACATACTAGTGTACATGTGCAAGAAATGCATGTGTAGCTAGTACATACAAGTCTTGTGCATGTACTAATAACAATAACTATCATCTCTATAGTAATTTCTATATGCATCCAATCCTTTCAACAAGACTATTCATTTTATAAAAGACAATAACCCAATCAAATGTTTGTGAATTCCCTTAATTACAATAATTTAGCTCAACAAATTTATTTAGACAATTGTAGTTTAGTTAAGTAATTATGAATATACATATATACAGATTTTCTTTTCAGAAGGAAAAACAATAAATTCCACCATAAGGCAAATCTCCATACACTCTCAAATATTTCTACTCATCCTTCCTCCCTAACTTACTTCCATATTCATTCCTATCCTTCCTCTTCTGGACTATCTTGCAGCGTCAACTACATTGACCTAAATCCAAATAGAACCCATAAGCGGAAGTGTCACTATCTTGAAAAAGCTTCCCCAACATGCAACTGACAGTCATCATCACATGTCTATGGGAGCATCATCTAACACCATCCTCCCATGACTCCAGGTTTCAGAGGATACACAGTGGGAAATGCCTCCACCCCTCCTAATAGGACTATGGTCCACACCCTATAATGGAATATACAGTGGCACAATGTTGTTGGGAGTTTTGTCATCATTTATTCAGTTTTGGGCAGTTAACCTCCTGAAATCTTGCATTGGTCCACATATCATAGCAATGTATCCAAACCAATATAATTTCACATACAAGATTCATACCATATTGTTTATCGACCAATTTTCATGACATCCACTTCCATCATCATTATCTCTTGGCTATTTCATAGCCCAATAACCTGCAGATTAGTCTGTAACACAAACTCATACATATATATGCATTATCATCATGTAATTTCATACAACCATAATTTCAATTTGGTATCCGCGTACCAACAACTTTAACATCAAAGTTTTCAATTTAGAAATAGATCTCATAATATCCCATAATTCAATTAACAACACCCATTCATAAAATTATCATTTACTTAATAGATTGCATCATATCCAACATCACTCAAATAACATTTAAACCTTCATAGGATTCGCATTCACATAGTATATCACATCATATCCTTCAACATCAATAACACTTAAACATTCATAGAATTTACATTCACATAGTAGATCACATCATATCCATCATCATCAATAATATTTAAATATTCATAAAATTTACATTCTCACAATACATCACATCATTATTCAATTATATTTAAGCATTCATAAAGGTTCATACATCTTTAAAAGTTCAAGCGTGTCACTTAATAGTTTCACTGTGAATAGAAAATAAAAGTGTTTAGGCCTCAGGTAATCCTAGTTTTCTAATTCGAAAGGTGGTTTTACATAAACCCAACCTTCGAGAACATATTCTCAAGGTGGTCAAAAAAGTGATGCATAATCTTGTCGTAACGTTTCGACATCCTCCCAAGTAGCAGATCCTAGACTAAATTTGTCCCACTGGACCTTAACTTGGTCTATCATATGGTTCCTGAGCTATTATAATATACAGTCCAATATGCATAATGGTTCTACCATGAGGGTTCCCACATCTGATACCTGCAATTCCTTCCAATTTAGTTTATGTGATTCATCATCAACATAATGACGTAGAACAGATACATGAAAAACATTATGAGTTTTATGCAAGTGGGGTGGCAGTACGAGACGATAGGAAATGGGTCCAATTTTCTCTTGGATTTTGAACGGTCCTATAAATCGAGGTGACAACTTTGTCCCATTCCTGAACCGAATGGTACTCTTACTAGGCCTGATATAAATGAAAACCTGATCTCCCACTTTATAACTTCGATCAGTCCGATGTGCATCCACATAAAAATTTTCTCTATCTTGTTCTTCCTTTAGTATCTGCCTAATCTGAATCACCTATTCCTCCATATCTTGAATCAATTCTGGCCCAATTGTTACTCAATATTCTAATCTTTCTCAACTCAATGGTGTTCTTCATGGCCTTCCATACATATCTTCGTAGGGTGGAATTCTGATGGAGCTATGAAAAATGTTATTGTAGGAGAACTCCACCAAAGGTAGGTACTTCTCCCAATGCGTTTTCTTATCCATGACATATATTCTAAGCATTTTATCCATGACTTGATTTACTCTCTAAGTTTTCCCATCTGTTTCAAGATGATAAGTTGTGCTTAAGTTCAACTAACTCCCCAACGCCGACTGCAAACTTCTCCAAAACCTAGAAGTGAATCTGGAGTCCCTATCTGAAATAATCTTCTTAGGTATCCCATGAAAACGGATGACCTCTCTTACAAACACGCATGCCACATCAGTGAAATCATAAGTGTCTCTAACCAGAATAAAATGAGCACTCTTGGTTAACTTATCAACTACCACAAGAATGTCATTGTGTCTATGAGATGTGAGCGGCAACCCCACAACAAAATCCATAGAAATGACTTCCCACTTGGTCATAGGAACATCGTGTGGTTGTAGGAGACTTGACGAGTGATGGTGGTGCCTTCATTTGCTGACACTCAAGGCATTTGGTGACAAAATGGACTACATCACGCTTCATGCCTAACCAGAAGAAAAGCTTCCTCATGTCTACGTACATTTTCTTCACACATGGATGCGCACAATAAAGTGCTCTATCGTATTCCTTTATTATGATTCTTCGAATATCCCCACTTTCGAGGATGTACATCATTCCTTGATATCTCAATAGTTCATCCGCTTCTAGACTATAGCCTTCATACTTTGGATCTAATTGCCTCCCACTTTGGAGGTTTGAAGTAACCTTTAAATACCAACTGTCTCCCTGGAGTTGCGTCAACACACGTTCCCTCAAATTGAATTTTAAGGGTACCAAGGAGAATACATGTGGCCTCCTACTTAAGGCATCTGTGACCACATTCTCTTTTCCCTTGATACATGAAATACCAAAATCATCCTCACTCATGAACTCACTCCATCGCTTTTTCCTGGCATTCAAATCCCTTTGAGTGAAGAGGTGTTTTAAACTTTGATGGTTTGTTTTGAGCTCAAAGTTCTACCCCACTAGATAGTGCCTCCAAAGTTTCAGAGCTAGCATTACAGTTGCCAAATCTAAATCATGAGTAGTGTAAATCTCCTCATGTTTCTTAAACTTCCTTGATGCATAAGCTATCACTCCTCCATCCTGCATTAGCACGGCCCCCAACACTTGCTTCGAGGCATCCATGTAGACTATGAAGTCCTTTTGCATATCCGACACTCGTAGAATTGGCACACTAGTTAGTAACCTTATAAGCTCGATGAATGCACTATCACATTCTTCTATCCATTCATACCTAACCCCCTTGCGCTGCAAAGTGGTGATGGGTTTCTCTATTTTAGAGAACAATTTCAAAAATCTCCGATAGTAACTTGCTACCCCCATGAAGCTTCTTACCTCATGAGAATTTTTCGGCATTGACCATTCCATAATGGCCTTTACCTTTTCTTGGTCCACAGAGATTCCTTTGCTGGAAATGATATGACATAAATAGTGGATTTCTTTCTGGAAGAAGGAACACTTCGACAACTTCCCATACAATTTGGTCTCTCTAAGGCAGGACAACACCACTTGCAAGTGTTCCTCATGTTCTCTTTCATTCTTGGAATAGATGAGGATTCCATATAGAAAGACTTGTACACAACGGTCTAGGTATTTCCAAAATACACCATTCATGAGGCTCATGAATACTGCTATCGCATTGGTCAATCCGAAAGGTATTAAAACGAACTCGTAATGCCCAAACTGAGTTCGAAAGTCATTTTTAGGAATATCTCCTTTTTAAATCCTTAACTAGTGATACCCTGATCGCAAATCATTTTTTGAGAATACTGTTGCTCCTTTCATCTGGTCAAAGAGATCATCTATCCGTTGCATTGGGTACCTATTTTTCACCGTAGCATGGTTCAAGTCCCTGTAATCTATAAACAGTCATAAGGAACCATCCTTCTTCTTCACAAAAATTACTGGTGCACCCCAAGGTGAGACACTGGGTCTTATTAACCCTAAGTCGAGTAGCTCTTTCAACTGCATATGCAACTCAAAATGTTCTGGCGCTATCATCCAATACAGAGTCTTGGAAATTGGCTCTGCACCAGGTTTTAGCTCAATAGTGAAATCAAGCTCCCTCTCAGGAGGTAACTCGGGTAACTCATTCGAAAAAACATCGTTAAATTATGACAATACTGGGTACTAATCCAAGGAGGGTCCTTTCCTTTTACTCACTACTTCCACTACATAAATTTGACACCCTTTCCTCATGCACTTATTAAACTGCATAGTTGATATAAAGCGTAGAGATACCTTTCTCCGTACACCCTGGATCTCTACTGACCTTCCTTCGTCGTCAACACAAAGCACCCTTTTTGCGAAACAATCTACCATAGCTTGATGAGCTTCTAACCAATCCATTCCAATGATTAGGTCATACACCCCAAGAGGAGTGGTGTATACATTCAACCTAGTAGCACACACCCCCAGGTCTACTAGACAATTATCAATGCTAGGTCCTACCACTTGTTTTTCCCCCGAAGCCATCTCGACTTGTTTAAAGTCATCGTGCTCATAGGCTTCCAACCCAATCTTTTCTAATGAAGATGGTGAAATGAAACTATCTGTAGCACCAGAATCAAATAAAATTTTAACATTGATATGATTTAGTGTACCTGATGATTCCACCTTCGTGGATTGATGTTCTGCCTGACGATTATTAACCATTGCGTAAATCTGGTGGCTACCACTTGCTCTTCCCATCAGGTTCTTTCCTTCTCTATCCACAAATCCTGCTTGTAACTATGGGCAATCACGTTGGTAATGGGGTCCTCCACATCCCCAACATGTAACTCGAGATTGAACTTGCGTACAGCTCTGTGATGGTCTCTGAAATGAGTTCCTTCCCCTGGAACCCCTACTAGCTGCTCCCTGAGATGGTCATGGACATGCCTATGTCGTTGGTGATGAACGAGATGCTGCACTCGCTGCCATTGAAATCCATGTGGATATTATCCTTGGTGCGACTCTATTACCATATGGAGGTGGCCTTCAGCCCCCTCCCCTGGGAAATTTCCTAGGGGACTTCCCCACAAATCCAGGACGATGCGGAAAGGTCAATCTCGTACCTCCATTTAAGTTCATGTGTTCCTTAGCATAACATGCATTTTCAAATGATTACTCTATAGAAGACGGTTTCCACATCTGCACCATGGCCCTTATATTAGGGTTTAACCCATAGACAAAGTATTCTACCTGTCGTTGATCATTATCCATGTATGAAACATATTTGACCAATTCCATAAACCTGATCTCATATTCTTCTATGGTCATGTTTCCCTGTACTAGAGCATGAAATGATCCCACCTGTTGTTCCTCATAGTAAGCTGGTAGATATTTCCTTTGGAAACTTTCCTCAAAAAGTTCGTAAGAGACGATGTCAAGGGTAAGGTGAAATTGCCTCTCCAGGTTTCCCCAACAGTTCAGGGAACTATCTCTCAATTGAAAAATCATTATCTTCGCCTTTGAAGTGGATGCATAGTCCCTTAAGGTGAAACACCTTGTCATGCCTTCCAACCATGCCTCTGCACGTTCACTGGCATGACCCCCGACAAACTATGGAAGTTTAATCTTCTGCATTTCTCTAGTGACGTCTTCAGGTGGAGGTCCTCCCCCTGAATCCCTCGATGCTTTAGGATTACCTGTTCTAGATGGTGGGGGCTCCACTTCAATCCCTGCTGGCTAACTCCCTTTAAAGTCTCATTTATGGTCTCCAAAGAGCGCAAAATGAGGGCTAATTCCGGCGATGGTGGTGGCAGCATTGGCAGTCCCTGCGACGACGCCCCTCTACCTCAATTTCCTCGAGTCCTGACCATCCTGTATAATTGGATCTGCATCGACCAAAAGTTTGTCAGGGTGAGTCTAGGATAATTCACATTTGCGCAACTTAAACTAGAAAACAGGGTTAGGCGTAAGTTTTTTTTTTTTACTTGTCTGTAAATAGACGTTACTCTCTTTATGGGGAAGTGGCTAGGTTAGGGTTAAAGTGTCTAAGCTTGATGTCTTCGCCTAAGAAAACTATTGACCCTCTCGCCTGGTAGTTACACTAGCACTGTACCACACTTGCCTATTCCTCTAACTTACCTTCCCAGTGCGCACAACGCCCCCTCCCGCTTATCCTGGTCTAACTCCTTAAACTTTTCACTTAAACAATTTAATTAGTCGCTTTAACTAGTTTTAAATTAATCATGAATTATAAAATTAAATAAAATTTAAAATTAATTACTAATGATTAATTATTGATTCTATTCTAATGATTAATTAATTTTAATTAATCATATTAATTATACTAATAAAACATACTCAATTACCTTGATTAGTCATAATTACTTCAATTTTATTTTAAAACATATAATATTTAATTTAATGTTTTATTATAACATAAAATATTTAAAAGATATAATATTCTTAATTAATTAAAGTTTAAACTTTAATTATACCATTAAACTAAATATAAGCAATTAAAATTTAAAATTTATTTATATAAGAATATTTAATAAAATAAAATAAAAATAAATAATATATATATAAATAAATTACGATAATCAAATACGACAAAATAATAAAAACAACTATTAAAATAAAAAATATATATAAAAAGATTAAAATAAAATAAAAATTAATATAAATTAAAATAAAATAAAGCGCGGGCATGCATGAAACCCATGTGCCCCACCCTGGTTTCCTCCCTCTCTCCTTAACCTAACCCTACACCCCACTTTCGTTCTCATGGATGGCGCAACAGTAAGTTGTTTCAGAGTGGCTATCGGAGGTCTCGCCTTGAGGGCTTTGGCCGTGGCTTGTGGGCTTGGTTCGGGCGGGCGCCGCCCTGTGGCTTTGGCTCTGGCCTGCAGGCTTGGTTCCTGCGGGCTCCTCCCTGTGGCTTTGCAAAGGCTTGCGGGTATGCGATGGAGCTACTGCTTGAATGCATAGGTAGAGGTCTCTAAGGCGCAATCAATGGACGCGTAGTTCAAGGTTTTGTGAGCTCCTTCTTGTGTCTTGGCACTTGAATGTTAGATTCTGACTTGTGTTATGTGTTTTGCTAACCTATTATGGTATGTGCAGGTAACTATCTTTGGAGGCTTGGCACTGGCGCTTAGTGTTGGTTTATGTGTTGTTGATGCTTAGCTCGTAGTCAAGGTTATGAGGTCCATGAGTGTTGATTCAGCGTTGGGAAAGAGGGTGGATCATGGAGCATCATACCCACTGTCCTCATGAATCCTATTTCTCGAATGTCTAAACCCTAAACCGACTGTTATCTTGCTTGAATCTTATGAGAGAGAGTTGCACTCATCCAGGCTTTTCTTAAACAAGGTAGTGCAGTGTAGTTTTTGGATCCTTGGTTTAATGCGTTGAGCATTGTTTTCACCTTGTGTGGGAACCTCCCATTTTTTTTTCTTACTTCCATCTCAGCCACCTTCAAAACCTCACCCTCCGCTGAGATGATCTACCTCCACATGCAGACGAGATGAGACATGGGTCGACGACTTAGGTATCGCTCCACCTCATATGTGAGGCCCCCGGTTCTATCCCTCGCCATTTTTTTTTAGAGACAGACTGAAAAAACGCAATCGGTTATGACCAGTCTCTCCCATTGTGCATGACCCTGGTTGACCCATGCTGCTAATTTCATGGCTGCCAACCCTTGACCACAAGATATATGTTTTTAATTTATTTCTTTATTTATTATTATTATTATTTTGTTTTAAAGGTTTCATTACAAGATTCAATTTTTGCATTTCGTGAGTTTTCAATAGATATAGAGGGCTTGGTCTCTTGGCCACCCTCCTTTGAGCATGCACCATAGATATGTTGGAAAGAGCGGCAAAACCAAGTGCCACCACCCTCCATAATTCAAAACACAAATTATAAATTTCTTTTATATAAAAAAATTTATCTCATGGGATCGGGTAAGTCAAGTGTACCATACGATTTGGAAATTGGTGATTTCCTTGATCAAATGACAAGTTTAGTATAGTAGGCCCTTTGTTTATTGTATAAGGAAAGAAAAAAAAACAATGTAACATTTCAAGAAGGTTAGCATGTAAAATAATTTATTTATTTTATTGTATATATAAGTTATTTTTATATACAATATGATTGATTTATATATATCTTAAATTATATCTATAATGCAGCAAAGCATATTTATTCTATATATATAATCAGATTCTTTTTGTTGCCTTTGTCATTTGCAGGTTAGGTAGAAGATGACTGGAACAAGGGATGTGTGGGCTCGTGTTTCCTTGCTACACTCACTCTTTTCTTTAGGGTTTTTTTAGGTAGTTCTCTTCGTGGGGTTTCTGTATCATTTATGGGCTATATTTGGTTGTTGAAGGGTTGTAAATATAGGGTCTTTGTGGTCATTTATGGGTTACTTATGGTTTCTTTAGGCTTCAATAAGGACTATTCACTGGTTGTTTAAAATTCTGATTATGCATGTATAAATTTTTTTCTCAAAGGTCGGTAGGTGGGTAGGCCCTGGTCCAAGTTTTTAAACCAGGGCTCTGATACCATGTGTAAGGTCTCTTCCAACAGAGCCTTATAAATCATAAATTATATCTAGAGACATGCTAACCTAACCTTAAACCATTCCTTATTCATCCAAATAATCCACTACATATTCAACATATTAAAATTTATGAGAAGATTATAATCAATTTCATAACACAACAGAATAATGAAAATACATTCCTCTAACTGATGCTATTGTTGTCCCCAACTCTGCTTGATGCACTACCCTAAACCGTCTAACCACCCAGCCAGCTAGGAACAGAGCCTCTCTGGCTCCCTAGCTCCAGGATTCTGTAAGGATTCCTGGCCCCTGAGCCCAAAACTCCCAGCAACAGGTGCCCCCTTGTAATAGTCCTTCCACAAGCTTCTCCGGCCAAAATAAATCCCCAATATAGTCTCCTAATATGAAAATAATTCTACCCTCAAAATAAAAAAAGTCCCTTTCTCCTGAGTGTTTTTCCCCCTCATAACCCCCTTCCCCATTCACCGCCTCTTCCTTTCATTAAGACTCACCCACCTTATATCTCTATTCAATTGCAACCACCTTATCCCTCCATTCAATGCCAACCACCTTATCCCCTTCTCCTTAATGGTTCCATCCTTCGATATGTTAAGTTTTCTTTTAATAAATTAAAATGTATTAAACTTAAATTCATTACCCAAATATTTAATAAGTTAATTAATTAATTAATCAATTAATTAATATACATTAAACAATAAATAATTTAGGACAATTAATTAATTAATTAATTAAACTTAATATACTTTAAACAATTAATTAACTATGACAATTAATTATTTAACTAGGGTTTTTACATACCATGGACACCAAAATGAATGGAACCTTCTAAAATAACATCCAACTCTATCGGGTTGTGAAAGAAAGGCAACATCTTCATCGAGGCAAGTGGCTCACTAGGATTCAAATTCAACAGAGGTTTCCCCATAAAATGGAGGAAGTTAATGTAATGGGGACCATTGATTCCTAAGGGGGGAGTATTTATATAGGTGGATACTGGTGGCCAACCACATGTTCCACTAATTCATAATCGTTCCACATCTTGGTAGTTTTTCTACATTTTTTTAGGTCCAAACTTCTAGGGTTATTTTGAGTCCCTAAATGACATTTTTTTTATGTGGAAGTTCCCAATAATTAGTTGAAGGTATGTAATGGGCCATTTAAAATGTGTAATTCTAGGCTATAGCTTTCCAATGAGATATCAGGTACCCCAAGTAGATATCATATACAAAAGTAACACCCTTAGGAAGTTGACGTATCAACTAACCACATTGGGGCCCACAAACCTTTTGGCGTTTCATCTTCTAGGGTTAAGTTTTTGGATGTTTAGGGTTTTCTCATTGATTATTTATGTTAAAAGGCCTTTCATCCTAATTATAATCAAATTCTTACAAATGAGCATAGATGACACATGTCTTTCTTCAGGGATAAGCTACAACCATTCTAGCTAGCTTGTGTGCTTTGCATTTTACAATCTTTTGTTTTCCATACATTAATAGAATATGAGTTTCATTGTATTTCTATGTTATTTGTTATATTTTGATTCATATCTCATTTTGTTCTCAATATAATCTGGATGACTCACGCGACACACTCACACCCATGGGCCATCAATATGTTATATAAAATGCTAACCTATGGGGATAGAGTAATCAAATTTGAAGAGTCTTTTAGTTGTCCAATATAAATAATATAAGTCAATTTTGTTATTTGTATATGAGTGAAATAGTTATTTTCTATTTTATTTTGAGAGTGTTTGTGTAGTTTTTTTAGTGCTGCTATGTTGGTGATAAATCCCAGTTTTATAAAATGGGTCTATCTATCAGTTGGATTAAAAAATGGATCTATTTCGTGGTTGGATATGGAAATATCAAATCCCTGGTCACCACAAATTCGATGTGTTCGATAAATTCATACTTGAATTTGAACGCTACTGGGTTTGGGCCTTCTAGGTCTTCGAGTGCTTGCAGGATAACTATGTCCTTGTTACTTGTTAAATGATCATGAATTTCTTCAAAATGCATGCCCTGTATATTATCGTTTCTTGAAATATTAGAATCCTCCCAAATTCCTATTTAAAAGTGGGTTTAAACTTATTTTTAATATTTATAAGGTCCTTATTTATTCCAACTTGTCATGTTGAAATGAATTGTTCATCTTCAAAATACATTATCATTGATGGGTTCTGCAAGGGACTTGAGAAATTTGTAATAATGATTTGGAATGACTTTCAAAATATCTAAAATTACACCAAATCATTGACTAATCTGGTAGTATGAACTAATGCGATAGAATTTGTCTTTTCTTTTTGAAGTAATGTAAAACATGTATGTCTATGATTTTACTTGGTTTCACTGTACTTTATGGTAAAGATAGATCAAAATAATTTCCTAATAAGACAAAACACAAAACTTATAAATTGTACTCATAAACTAATTATTTAGAGGACCTAGTAGTAGAATGTTTAAACTTTATTCTCAATTGCTAATTTTTATATTCATGAAATGAATGTTCTTCTCATCCATAAAATCAAGAAATTGTGTGATTTTTATATTCGTGAAATGAAATGTGTTTTTGTTAGAACTAGAGGTCACACCTAGACTGTTGTAGTTGTAAGTCTAGTATCCATCAAAATATAAATGGATTGAATTGGCTTCAGTAGGTGGATCAACAAGACCGTGAAAGAAAGGGAGAGGGAAACAAAATGTCTACAGAGGAATTCAATTGGGCATGGATCATAACATCCTACAGATCAAAGACAATCAAATTGCATGTCAAACAAAAGGGATATATCACTGGAGGAAAACCAAAACTATTAATTACAGTTTAAACTCATGGCCAATTCTTCTTGCTAATAACAGGTTTTTAGCAACAAAGATATCAGTTTGTAGCACTTAATGAAGTATTAAATTCAAGATTGGTTCTACAACTGATCAACCATACACCTTAGCCATTATTGATGCAGGAGCATCCCTCATGACAAGTAAAACCAACGTGGAAGCAGAAGCCAGCTGGAAGACGTCCAGCGCAAGTTTTTGAATTTTTAAATTTTCTCTTGAAGTTGATGCGCTAAATATAAATGAGATCATTTAATTTATGCACCTTGGTAAAAATGTACTCATGCCTCGATCCATATGCTCTCGTCTGAAGTAGATGGAGGCATTTATAGTAGTAGTTGCAGGTAGATAGAATTGAATTCTTAGATTAGACAGTTTTAGAGTCCAGGAGGGAAAACGGATATAGACACCCTCATTTGTATCATTGTAACATTAGAGAAAGAGAGAACAACAAGAGAAAGAAGAGTCTAGAGCATAGGCGAATAGAAGAGAATTGTAGAAAAACACCCATGTACAAATCTTGAATTAATAGAAGAAGTTGATTCAGATTCATGGCTGTTGTGTTATTCTTTGTATATGTGTGTTGAATGCTCTGCTTATGAATATTACTTCCTGCTATGCATTTGTTATTATGCTGTGTGTATGATTTTGTGGGTTAAGATCGAAATTTGAGAGGAATTAAGGTGAGTTACACTTGTTCCTTTCTTGAGCAAGGATTCCTGCAAGGAGTGCAATTGAAGTCGTCCGCAAGGAGTGCATTGACAGAAGGCTCAAGGAGTTAACTCTTGTTCTCAAACCACTCAGAAGTGAAAGTGGGTTGCTGAAGCCATGCAAGGAGTGCGTAGGCTAAGGAAGAAGAGTCTCAGTCGTGAAACTGAGCAGAAGTGTTGAAGGACTGCTGCTACAGCATACGCAGAGTCAAAGGAAGCTCGAACAGTTGAAGTGTTAGCAGGCTTGCCACAAGGAGTGCATGCAAAGAACCTCGCTGAGGTCGAAGAAATTTGGAAAAGCTCAGGAAGGATAGGCCTCTACGTAGCTGAAGATCAGCGTAGTCAAATGTAACTTGAAGTCAGAGAGAACGTCACAGGTTGGCGAAAGGGCAAAGGAATCTTGGAGAGAGATACCCTTTTCATTTCGTGGGTTTTACAAGAAAAAAATGGACGATCGAAATCTCCTAAAGAGATTTCGCGAGATTCCGAGGACCGTTAGATCTTGCAGAGATACAAGCAGTTTACGATGAGAAGATTCCGAAGGGTTTGAAGTGGCGAGATATTTGGAGCCGTCCATCTGAGGAGGACAGGTGGAAATAGATCGAGGGATCTCGCGAACTCGGGAGTTCGTAGGGTGAAAGTCCAAGAATTGGGTATTCAAAGTCGCGAGGTGCGAGGACGCGAAGTGGCAAGAGATTGGTAGTCGTCCATCTGAGGGGACAGGTGGAAAGAGATCAAGAGATCTCGTGAACTTGGGAGTTCACAGGGTAAAGGCCCAAGTATTGGGTGTGCAAATTCATGAGGCGCGAGGACGCGAGGTGACGAAGGAGCGAGAGGATCGTAGCCATCCATCTGAGAAGGAAAGGTGGTGAGAGATCAAGGGATCTCACGAACTTGGAAGTTCGTAGGTTGAGAGTCCAAACATTGGCTACTCAAAGTCGCGAGGATGTGAGGTAGCGAGAGAAGGACATTCGTTGAATCTGGAACGCAGGAGGACCGTTGGATCTGCGCGAGGGATCATATCTCGAGACCTCGCAAGAAAAGGTTCGAGAGTTTGGTCACGGAGATCGCAAGGTCACAAGACAGTGATACCCCGACAGCTGTAGGATAGTGTGGGCCATAGTAGAGCGCAAGTGGAATACAGGTGGCACGGAGCCTATGGATCTCGCTGCAAGAAGTCCCGAGGTATTGGCATTAGGAGTCACGAAGTGTCGAGGAGCCGAGGTTCGTGTGGAAGCATGGCAGAATATAAGGTGGGACCATGTATCTCGGGGACTCGTGAACTAGGAGGGTGAATTCTCGACGATTCAACCGGCGAGGTCGCGAGGTTACGAGGTTGCGAAGTCGTGAAAGGCACTAACATTAAGACTAGCCCACGGTTGCATGTGGAAGGATTTATACCTGTATCGCCAGATTGGGTATCGCAACATTTGAAAGGAAAGTTTGAAGGTTTGAGTCACGAACTCGCGAGACAACGATATTTAGCTGATCTATTGGTAAAAAGGGGGAGATCTCGGGGAAGATCGTTGTGGGTGTAGATTTCCCAGTAGGGAAATAGAAGAACCTTCGAGTTCTTTGGGCTGAGGAGAAGAAGGTCCTGTGGGAGCGGACATGCCCTGGGTGAGGAGCAGTCTGCGTCAAGTGGTATCAGAGCCTATTACTTGTCTGTATATTTCAGGCAAGAGAGGCAGGAGGAGATAAGAGAGCACTCTAATACACACGTCAAGTGGTATCAAATCCTATTACTTGTCTGTATATTTCAGGCAAGAGAGGCAGGAGGAGATAATAGAGCACTTTGATACACACGTCAAGTGGTATCAGAGCCTATTACTTGTCTGTATATTTCAGGCAAGAGAGGAAGGAGGAGATAAGAGAGCACTCTGATACACACGTCAAGTGGTATCATAGAATAGAAAAGTTATTGCTTTCTGTAGCAGAGAAAAAGGAGAATTCACCATGTCACCAAGGAGAAGAGGTAGACAATCACTCGATCCAGGGGAGGAAAGGGAATTGTCCAGAGACAGAGGTAGGAAGGTACATAATCCAGACGTGGAAAGAGGAATGCGAAATCTTCGTGCTAGAATGGAGGACATGGAGATAAGACAAAGGCGAAACGTTGATGCGGGAGATATCAGTGAATCTGAGGATGAAGGTGATGTTGGACGTGAAGAATAAGAAATCCCAGTGGAAGATCCAGCTAATGAGCATTTAATTAAGGCTATCGATCGGATGAGTTCGAAAACGAAGATGGACATTCCAGCTTATGAATGGAGTCTGGATGCGGAAGAGCTGCTAGATTGGATTAGAGCTCTTAACACTTACTTCGATTATGAAGATATCGAAGATGATAAGAAGGTAATACATGTCGTCATAAGATTAAAAGGACATGCAGCCTTATGGTGGGATGAACTGCAAGCTGACAGGCGTTGCCAAGGCAAGAAGAATATAAAATACTAGGACAAGATGATAGCCAAGATGAAGGCAAAATTTATTTCCAGGGACTATAAAATTTCTTTGTTTAGGAGGATGCAGAACCTGAGACAAAAGCTGATGACAGTGAAGGAGTATACTGAGGAGTTTTACAGGTTGAACATCAGGGCAGGTCATCGCGAAAGCAATGACGAAAAGGTGTCCAGGTATATGAATGGTTTGAGGTATGAAATTCAGGATGAACTAAATTTGGCGACCATCCGAACTGTGGAGGATGCTTACCAATTGGCTTTGAAAGCTGAGGAGAAGTTGAGCTGTAAACAAATTCAGAGGGGCAGAGGCAGGAGTCAGCCCAAAGGAAAATCGGCTTCCCAAGATAAATACCAGAATCCCAAGGAGGAATGGAAGAAACCTCAAACTCAGGTAGAAAAAGGTGGAACCTCACAGAGAGGGCGATATGATGAACAAAAGGAGCAACATACTGAGCAAAGAGGAGGATATGCTGATAATAACAGGTTTCCTCGTACTAGAGGAAGAGGAAGAGGAAGAGGTGGAGTAATCACATGCTTCACATGTGGAAAAAATGGGCACAAGTCGTTCGAGTGTCCAGAGAAAAAGAAAGAAACTGGAGAAGCTCACATCGCCGAGGCACAGAGGCAAGACGTTGAGACAGAGTATGCTGAAGGCGGAAGATCACTAGTGATGCAAAAAGTCCTTTTGATGTCAGAGAAGGAGATGGATAACTCAGTGCAGAGGAATATTCTTTTTAGGACTGCCTGCAAGACCAAGGATAGAGTATGCAAGGTCATCGTGGATAGTGGAAGCACAGATAATCTCGTTTCAACTGAGATGGTGGAAAAACTGGAGCTGGAGACAACTGATCATCCAAGCCCATACAAAGTTTCATGGCTACAGAAGGGACATCAGGTAAATGTCACTAAACAGTGCTTAGTTGACATAAATATAGGAGGATATAATGATAAGATTTTATGTGATGTTATTCCTATGGATGTCTGTCATTTATTGTTGGGTAGACCATGGCAATATGATAGAAATGTAATTCATGATGGGAAGATGAATACATATACTTTGGAGAAGAATGGGAGGACTCACATGTTGTGTCCAATTGAAGATAAAGGGGTGAAGTCGGAAGTAAGCAACAGAGTACTTCTCATGAGTGGGAAGGAACTTCTTACAGAAGTTAAGAAGAAGGAGGATCCACAATTCTTTGTGGTCAGAAAACCGAGAATTGTTCTGACTAGCACAAGAGTGGATGATTTTCCAGAAGAAGTTCAAGAACTGCTAGAAGAGTTCGCTGATATTGTAGTGGACAAACTACCTCGTTCGTTGCCACTGATGAGGAGTGTGATTCACCATATAGATCTCATACCAGGAGCTAGTCTGCCAAACAAAATTGGGTACAGATTGACGCCGCAAGAGAATGAAGAGGTTAAAAGACAGGTCCAGGAGTTGTTGGACAAAGGCTTGGTCAGGGAAAGCTTGAGTCCGTGTGTTGTTCCAACAATACTCAGTCCGAAAAAAGATGGAGGTTGGAGGATGTGCACTGATTCAAGAGCCATTAATAAGATAACTATCAGGTATAGATTCCCATTGCCAAGAATGGATGATTTGATGGATTTCTTAAATGGAGAATTTTTTTTTTCAAAGATAGATTTGAAAAGTGGATATCATCAGATTCGTATGAGAGAAGGTGACGAATGGAAAACAGCATTCAAGACAAATGAAGGTTTGTATGAATGGCTTGTCATGTCGTTTGGTTTGACGAATGCACCAAGTACCTTTATGAGGTTGATGAATGAAGTCCTGAAGGATTTCATCGGGAAATTTGTCATCATGTATCTGGATGACATATTGATTTTTAGCAGGACAAAGGCTGAACATTTGAAACATTTGGCTATTGTGATGAAGAGATTACAGCAAGAGAAGCTGTTGATAAACATGAAGAAGTCCTCATTCATGAAGATAGAACTCATTTATTTGGGGTTTGTTATATATGAAAATGAACTAAGGATGGATCCAGATAAGGTGGAGGTAATCAAGAATTGGCCATCACCGAGGAACGTATTTGAGGTGAGGATTTTTCATGGACTGGCTAGTTTCTACCGAAAATTCATCAGGAATTTCAGTGGAATTAGTGCAGCAATGATGGATACAGTGAAGAAAAGACACAAATCTTTTCACTGGACTGAAGAGGCTGAGAAGAGTTTCAATTTATTGAAACGAAAGATTACAGAGCAACCAATTCTGGTGTTGCCAGATTTTCAGAAGACATTTCAGGTGAAATGTGATGCAAGCGGGTTTTCCATAGGAGCGGTCTTGAGTCAAGAAGACATGCCGATTGCATATTTCAGCGAGAAGATGAATGAGGCAAAGGAAAAGTACTCCACATATGATAAAGAATTCTATGCCATCATACATGCATTGAAGAAATGGAGGCACTATTTGATTCCAAAGGAATTTGTTTTATATAGTGATAACCATGCATTACAATTTGTGACTCAACAGGAAAAGTTGAATCAGAGGCATGTTAAATGGGTAGAATACATGCAAAATTTTACATTTGTAATAAAACATATTTCTGGTACTGCTAACAAAGTTGTTGATGCTTTGAGCAGGAAGTGTTTGTTGCTGTAGGAGTTCAAAGTCAAGACTTTAGGCTTCGATGATCTTAAGGACACGTATGCGGATGATTCAGACTTCAAGGAAGCTTATGAAGCAGCTGAGAATCCAGTTCTCAGGGATCGAAGTCAGTGGATAGAGTATGTGATCCAAGAAGGATTGTTGTTCAAAGGGAATCGATTGTGTATTCCAAATTGCTCCATGACGGAGAACTTGTTGAAGGAGAAGCACAGTGGAGGATTGGCTGGACATTTTGGCCATGACAAGACATTTGCAAAGCTAAGCGAGTCATACTTTTGGCCAGGGATGCGGTCAGAAGTCAAGAAGTTTGTGGACAGATGTAGAATTTTCCAGCATTCAAAGGGCAGGAAGAAAAATGTGGGTTTTTATCAGCCATTGCCCATACCTGAGAGGCCACGGGATGAAATCAGCATGGATTTCATACTGGGATTGTCGAGGACACAAAGAGGTGTTGATTCAATCTTTGTGGTAGTTGACAGGTTTTCTAAGATGGCACATTTTATTCCATGCCAGAAGACCATTGATGCGACTCACATCGCAAATTTATTTTTCAAGGATATTGTTCGACTCCATGGATTGCTGAAAAGCATAGTCTCGGACAGAAACACAAAATTCCTAGGGAATTTCTGGAGAACATTGTGGAAGAAGATGGGAACTAATCTAATGTTTAGTTTTTCTTATCATCCTCAGACGGATGGACAAACAGAGGTGGTCAATAGAGGTCTGGAAGATTTGTTGAGGAGCTTGGTGACAGAGCACCATAGCAGTTGGGATAGCATATTACCGCAAGCAGAGTTTGCTTACAATGACTCAGTAAATCGGAGCACAGGGAAAAGTCCATTTCAGATTGTATATGGAATGCAGCCGAGAGGAGTTTCTAAATTGAGGGATTCAGAACAGGATGATACTAGCAGTGCTAGTGCAGGAGAATTCGCTAAAGCGATGAAGGAACTTCACAGCCAGGTGAAGGAGCGACTATGGAAGTCAAGTCAAGAGTAAAAACGCAGAGCAGATCAGCATCGGAGACAACTTCAGTTCGAAGTTGGTGATCTGGTTCTGGCACATTTGAGGAAGGAAAGGTTCCCAAGAGGAACATACAACAAGATGAATATGAAGAAAATTGGGCCATGCAAGGTCTTAAAGAAAATGGGACAGAATGCTTATGAAATCGAGTTACCAGATGGGATCGGAATATCTCCGATATTTAATGTTTCAGATTTATATCCATACAGGGTTGATGAAGCAGGAGCAGAAGGTGATGATCAACCAGAGGTCCAGTGGCAGAAGCAGATGCTAGTTGTAGAGAAGCCACAGATGGAGCAGATACTGAATAAAAGAGTGGGTAAGAAAACCAGAAGGAAATAATACTTTGAATATTTGGTCAAGTGGAAGGGACACCTAGTTGAAGATGCCACTTGGGAGATTGAAGAAGAAATTCCGAAGCATGGACATACCGTGCAGAAGCTCATGGACAGGATCCCATGCAAATTTTCAAGCGAGGGAGTATGATGCAGGAGCATCCCTCACGACATGTAAAACCAACATGGAAGCAGAAGCCAGCTGGAAGACGTCCGACGCAAGTTTTTGAATTTTTAAATTTTCTCTTGAAGTTGATGCGCTAAATATAAATGAGATCATTTAATTTAGGCACCTTGGTAAAAATGTACTTAGACCTCGAGCCATATGCTCTCGACTGAAGTAGATGGAGGCATTTATAGTAGTAGTTGCAGGTAGATAGAATTGAATTCTTAGATTAGATGGTTTTAGAGTCCAGGAGGGAAAATGGATATAGACACCCTCATTTGTATCATTGTAACATTAGAGAAAGAGAGAAAAACAGGAGCAAGAAGAGTCTAGAGCATAGGAGAATAGCAGTGAGTTGTAGAAAAACACCCATGTACAAATCTTGAATTAATAGAAGAAGTTGATTCAGATTCATGGTTGTTGTGTTATTCTCTGTATATGTGTGTTGAATGCTCTGCTTATGAATATTACTTCCTGCTATGTATTTGTTATTATGCCGTCTATATGATTTCGTGGGTTAAGATCAAAATCTGAGAGGAAGTAAGGTGAGTTACAATTGTTCCTCTCTTGAGCAAGGATTCCTGCAAGGAGTGAAGTCGAAATCATCCACAAGGAGTGCGTTGACAGAAGGCTCAGAGAGTTAACTCTTGTTCTCAAACCACTCAGAAGTGAAAGTGGGTTGCTGAAGTCGTGCAAGGAGTGCGCAGGCTAAGGAAGAAGAGTCTCAGTCATGAAACTGAGCATAAGTGTTGAAGGGCTACTGCTACGGCATACGCAGAGTCAAAGGAAGCTCGAACAGTTGAAGTGTTTGCAGGCTTGCCGCAAGGAGTGCGTGCAAAGAACCTCGTTGAGGTCGAAGAAATTTGGAAAATCTCAGGAAGGATAGGCCTCTGAGTCATTGAATATCAGTGCAGTCAAGTGTAACTTGAAGTCGGAGAGAACGTCACAGTTTGGGGAAAGGGCGAAGGAATCTCGGAGAGATATACCCTTTTCATTTCGTGGGTTTTACAAGAAAAAAACGGATGATCGAAATCTCCTGAAGAGATTTCGCGAGATTCCGAGGACCGTTAGATCTTGCAGAGATACAAGGAGGTTACAGCGAGAAGATTCCGAAGGGTTTGAAGTGGCGAGATATTTGGAGCCGTCCATCTGAGGAGGACAGGTGGCGAGAGATCGAGGGATCTCGCGAACTCGGGAGTTCGCAGGGTGAAAGTCAAAGAATTGGGTATTCAAAGTCACGACGCACGAGGATGCAAAGCGACGAGAGATTGGTAGTTGTCCATCTGAGGGGACAGGTGGTAGGAGATCAAGAGATCTCGCTAACTCGGGAGTTCGCAAGGTAAAGGCCCAAGTATTGGGTGTGCAAAGTCGCGAGGCGCGAGGACGCGAGGCGACGAAGGAGCAAGAGGATCGTAGCCGTCCATCTGAGGAGGACAGGTGGCGAGAGATCAAGGGATCTCGCGAACTTGGAAGTTCGCAGGTTGAGAGTCCAAACATTGGCTACTCAAAGTCACGAGGACGCGAGGTAGTGAGAGAAGGACAGTCGTTGGATCCAGAATGCAGGAGGACCATTGGATCTGCGCGAGGGATTGTATCTCGGGACCTTGCAAGAAAAGGTTCGAGAGTTTGGTCATGGGGATCGCGAGGTCGCGAGACAACGATATCCCGACAGCTGGAGGATAGTGTGGGCTATAGCGGAGCGCAAGTGGAATACAGGTGACACAGAGCCTCTGGATCTCGCTGCAAGAAGTCCCTAGGTATTGGCATTAGGAGTCGCGAAGTGCTGAGGAGCCGAGGTTCGTGTGGAAGCATGGAAAAATATAAGGTGGGACCGCGCATCTTGGGGACTCGCGAACTAGGAGGGTGAATTCTCGACGTTTCAACCGGCGAGGTCGCGAGGTTGCAAGGTCGCGAAGTCGCGAAAGGCGCTAACATTAAGCCTAGCCCACGGTTGCATGTGGAAGGAGTTATACCCGTATCGCCAGATCGAGTATCGCAAGATTTGAAAGGAAAGTTTGAAGGTTTGAGTCATGAACTCGCAAGATAGTGATATTTAGTTGATCTCCCGGTAGAAAGGGGGAGATCTCGGGGAAGATCGTTGTGGGTGTAGATTTCCCGGTAGGGAAATAGAAGAACCTTCGAGTTCTTTGGGCTGAGGAGAAGAAGGTCCTGTGGGAGCGGAGGTGCCCTGGGCGAGGAGCAGTCTGCGTCAATTATAAGGGTATCATTCATTTTCTTTAAGATTACGCTTCAAAATGATGCACAAAAAGAGGGCTTGAACAATTAGCAGTGCCAATGTATAAAGAAACACAAAATCCTCTTTCAATCCTTTGAAAAATGCGAAGACCATCAAGGAGTACTTGATGAACTTGAATGTTAGAACTAGAGGTCACACCTAGATTGTTGCAGGTGTAAGCCTAGATCCCATCCAAATATAAATGGATTTAATTGGTTTGAGTAGGCGGATTAGCAAGACTAGGAAAGAAAGGGAAAGGGAATAAAAATGTTTGTAGAGGCATTCCATTGGGCATGGAGTCATAACATCCTATAGATAAAAGGAAATCAAACTGTATATTAGACAAAAGGGAGATATAATGATGAGTAGAAGCATAGTGAATATGACAAAAGGAAGAACATCCATTATACAGAGATGTTTTTTGCAAATATATTAACGATTCCTTAAACAATAAACAATGATTTAATGGGAAAGCTACAACAGATTATATGTTGTTCATGAATCCATCAATCAATGGAAGCCAGGATCCTCAAAACCTGCACTATATTCAAGCAAGAAGATAACAAAGAAGACAATCTGATAACAACTCTCATGAATCTTTAATGGAAGAAAATGTCATTACAAACAAGACATCAGGCTTACAAATGAGAAACTAAACTGCTCCTCCAGCTCCCTCCTCTATTGGTTCATGAATCCAACCTTTTCCTTATCAAAATACACTTTCATATATAGTCTTGTTACAAAAGATTCCAACAAAAACCTAACAAATTCCTATTTTTTGGAATCTTGTCTATTGTGATAAATGCCTTTTGAAACAGGTCATGTTGATTGATGTGGAGATGGAACACATGTCCCTCATGTCCAACTAACTCCTAGGAGACCATTTGAACCTTCCTTGATAGCTGGTATCCTTCCCGTAGCTCGAATTTGTCAGACTGTTAGAGTTCGCAACACCTTGGACAACATGTGCTGCAAACTTTCCTATAGGTGATGTTTTTTAGCTTTTCTCCAAAAATACGAAATGGGTTGGGATGATTTTTTTTTCAACAAGTCAAAAGCATCATTTTTTTCCTCCACACCAAATTTCAGAGGAACCGATATTGGAATTCAAAAGTTTTAACCAAAACAATCATTTTTTGTGTGCTAATGCTTACAATCTGCCATAAATTACCAATTCACAGCTTCAGTGAGTCCAGGCATTGTGAAATTTCCTATAGCATCCTGTTTCACTTTTACAAATATTAAACAATCTCAAAACTTGTACCAAGATTCCAAATATGCTGCAAAAACTTCATAATATTTATATATAACTGGAGGAAAACCAAAAGTGTTAATTATGGTTTAAACTCATGGCCAATTCTTCTTGCTAATAATAGGTTTCTAGAAACATAGATATCAGTTTGCAGCACTTAATGAAGTATGCAATTCAAGCTTGTTTCTACAACTGATCAACCATACACCTCAAGCCTAATAAGGGTATCATTCAATTGCTTTTAGAGTACACTTCAAAATGATGCAAAAAAAGAGGGTTTGAACAATTCGCAGCACCAGTCTGCAGTGCTAGTTTGCAGTGCCAAGTTCAAAATCAAATAGTGCACTTCAAGGAAACTGTTAGACATCCTGTGACAAAATCCTTGAAAATCTAATTAAATGAAGGCGTAGAAAATCATAAAATTCCCTTGACACATTTCTTAGTTGCAATAATGAAAGATGAGTGCATGAGGTACTCATAAGTACGTTGTGAACTTTTCTATTGAATTGGAAGAAAATAAACCTAACCTTTGACTCAAAATAAAACAAAACCAAGGTGTTTTTGACCCCCTTCACATTCTTTTTTAACACTTCTCATCCACAAAATCAAGAAATTGTGTGATTTTTATATTCAGGAAATGAAATGTGCTTCTCATCCACAAAATCAATAAATTGTGTGATTGATTTTATAACATCGTATATTTTCCAAGATGATAATAAGTGTTACATATGTTTTATCATATATTATTTTCCATGTGTGAATAATCCATGGAGTTGACTCTTTTGTAGTTTAAATTTTTGGAGAATATTTGAGATCGTATTTTTTAGATAGTTTGTTTAGTTTTTTTCTTGTTATATTTTAAAATTCCCTCCAACTTTTGTATATTTTATTTTTTGTTGTTGAATTTACTAACATATATCTATTTTCCCATTTGGTTGAGTTAAAAAAAACATAATTACATTAGAACTTGAAAATAATTAGGGTTTGAATACATAATGTAATCATCTTTGTGTAAAACTTGGAACATGATCTTTGTGTAAAATCTTGGAACATGATTTGAAAATTGTACACAAAAGTATGAAAAATTCATGATATTAGCAAGTTTTTATAGACTTTGAAAATCCTTTCAATTAATTGATCGAGATGAATCCGATGCTCAAAAACCATAACAATAAACAAAAACAAATCTAAATTTGATTTATGTAGAGCCTGGAAAAAACTTAAGGTTACTCTCTATTTGATTTATGTAGAGCCTAGAATTAGCAAAAACTTAAAGGTACTCTCCGTATGCATAAATGATGAAAACCACACATATTTAACCATTATAATGTATGTTATTAGATAGAATTTGACTGCACATTCACAATTATAATGTATGTTATTAGATAGAATTTAACTGCACATTCACAAGAAAAATTGTTTTTATATTCACAACAAAAATTAACAAAAAGATATATATAAAATATATAATATTTATAAAAACACATATATTGCATAATAATATTTGGTTTAAAAATTAGGACAAAATATATTGCATAATAATATTTGGTTTACAAATCAGGACAAAATGTGACATGTTTATGATCTCCAGCCATTTGCAAAGGCTCGAGTTCCAGCAATAATACGAGCATTTGGTTGACAAATCATGACAAAATGTGATATTTTTTATTATCTCCAGCCATTTGGAAAGGCTCGCGTTCCAATAATAATACGGGCATCGATGACTAAGTCAAGTTTCTCTGTACCCATAGAAATGTATGCTTCAGTACCCATGGAAGACAACTCGGGAATCCCAATTATCAACTCGGGCTTCTAACCTATTGACATTCTTCATCATAATGGTAAAAAATGTTGGTCTACCTCGAGCTTAAGTTTACAAAGAAATTTTTTGAAGTTGAGCTCAAGCATATGGAACTTCTCACAATAGATTCCTAAAGATATAGTGTTTGGGTAGTATATGGGTCAATTTATCTGGACCAATGGGAAGCACGTTATATAGAGACATATTGTAGTAACCAAGTAGGATCCTTATTAACTATGACTGCTTTTTCATTCTAAAACTTTTGGCATTTACACAATAGCATGACAAGTGAAAGTGAAAAACATTTTTAATCATTGTTAGTATTTGAGTGTCTTACATGTAAATACTCCAATTAAATTGAGTGATTAATGACAAGTGAAAGTGAAAAACATATTTAATCATTGTTATTACTTGAGTGTCTTACATGTACATACTCCAATTGAATTGAGGGATTAATGCAGAAGTTGAATTCATACGATGCCTATACTTCAATTGAATTGAGGGATTATTGCAGAAGTTGCCTTCATACGATGCCTATATATATTATCTATTTAAATTTTGAATTTTGAATTTACCCACTTCCTTATTTTGGGTGTGCATGTTCAAAAAATCCTTAATAGTTTTAGAATTTACCCACTTCCTTATTTTGGGTGTGCATGTTCAAAAAATCCCTAATAGTTTTAGCTACAAGAAAGCTCCTTGTTTAAGTTGTATGCATTTTTTTCATTTTTTAGAGAACCAAAAAAAATTGATAGTAAATAAAACATTTCAAAACAATAGACAACAAAATAAAATGGGTTTAGATGCACAATCGATAATGGAGAAATGGATACAAATCTCAAGAAGCTCTTCACGAGATTCTACATTTAAATGTGAGAGATCTCAATCACTTCCAAGAACAAAAAAAACAAGCGTTTGAGTGACGTATGAATTGTAATTGCGTGGATATGTGTTGTAAGAACCCAACAATATTCACCTTGACAACAATTTACTGATAACTTTCCCAATGAATCAATCATCACCTCTAGGCTAATTTCAATGGAGTATGCAATCCATGGTCTCTAAAAAACATGGGCTACGTAAACAAAGCTGCTCGAAATCACGACTATTGACCTAACTCCCCCCTCGTTTCCCATGACCAAAATAGACCAAAATTCAAAGCCAAGGTATCTAGGAACATTGCATGCTCTCCCCCATCACCTAGGTCTATTTCTAGACTTTACTAGTGAAATTCCAAACATAGGGTACGCTTCTTATCCAATTCTGATAGTCGTATGCCCATTTACATATAAAAACATGACCTCGATCTGTGTATTCAAAGAGTCAAGACTCTCCCTTACCATTGCTTTGACCTCCACCTCACACTCCATGATCTTCGCCTCAATATCATCATCGTCACTTGAAGGTATATTTTTTGGATTTGGACTAACCACCATATCTCTGCTTTGAATCAGGGGCCCATACTTGGATATTTGCTGACCCAGATTATCGAAAAGAGGTATGGACTTCGATCCCTAATTATTGCATGTACTTGTGCTATATCGTGAAATCCCACTAAGGTTTGTAGGCCCCGAGGAAAAAAAGGCCAAGTGAGGAGTTCCACTCGACATTAAAGGATCTTTATTAGAAGTTTGATGCCCTTGGCCTAGATATTTCTAAAAAGACCATGATTTTTTCATGTCTTATTTGTAATTTTGACTAGTATTTCGAACATCTTATCGAGCATTCCTGGAATATTGTTCCTCCATGGGTTTAGATCCTTAGACATGTGCATCGTTCCTAAATCCACCTTCGACCACACTATTTATCTCCAAAAGAAAGAACCATCACATCGTTTTCCATTTATAGACCTAAACGATCTAGATCGACCCTCCTTACTTGCGTGCAAGAAACCATCGACCCTCAGTTCTCCTATGTGTGCGAGAAATAACTCAACTCTTCTCCAAACTTGCACACGACTAGAAAAAATTGTCGTGCTTCCTTCCTGAGATCTGATACTAAATGTAGAGAATAGATCCTACAACTAGTGGGTTAATTGGACATAAAAACATGATAGAAAAGAAAGCAATAGACAAAAAAATAAAATGGGCACAATGATATATTTTATTGCACAACTAACAATGAAGAAATGGATACAAATCTCAAGAAGCTCCTCACAGGCTTCTACATTTAAAGAAGAAAAATCTCAAGCATTTATACGCATACAGAAAGCCAAATGCATTCATTTACTCTATTCCCACAAATGTGTTTTCTTTGTGAGTAATCATGCACCTAGTTTATCTCATGAATCTAGATCAAACACACTAAATTAATGATAAGCACGTAGCTTAGGAAGAATGTAAGTGAATTGTGTAGTCTAAACATTCTATGTTTTTACCATTTCTAACAACCATAATTGGAATTCAATGATATAATTATTGGTGAAATATCACTTTTTTGTTGCTCAAATTGCATTTCTGAATACATAAATGAATTCAATGCCCTGAAAAAACCTTAGAACAATCAGATAATGCAAGTTTAACAATTAATATCTACAGTTCCAACAATTTCTAACCATATTTTAGATAAAATTAATTGAAAAATATGACAAAGAATTAAAAAAAAGAAAAAGTATTTCTAAATATTTGTAAACAAATACCGCATTATAACATTTTTTTTTTTTTTTTTTGGTTAAAAGGATTTGTATGAAATTTCTTTTAAATTATTTTGAGACTCGAGAGCATATATAAGGATAGAGAGGATCATGTGAAGACATAGTGATGGTATTGCATCTCCACGGCATGTCTTTTCTATGTCAATTCAAAGATATGAATTTAGTGTTTGAATTCATATAATAATCTCTATCCATTATGAAGGAATGTTATGGCTTCAATAATCAAACTTATGAAACTTTAAGGTTTTCAAACTTATGAAACTTGAATAATCTCTATCCTCGAAAATTTATGAAACTTTAAGGTTTTCAAACTTCAAAATGGCAGCGAGTCAATTGTTGATGATGTAGTCACATATTTTCCCTAGTACGTTGTTATAGGTATGAAAGTACTATTTACATACAAACACACATATTTGGTTTTAATGCAATTTAATAAATCGATTTTTAGAACGGAAACAATTTAATGTTTTGTTGCTTCTTTTGCTCCCTAAGCTCATTTGATCACCATGAGTAGCTTGAGAACCATTTGGAAGAGAAATAATTTAATGTTTTGTTGCTTCTTTTGCTCCCTAAGCTCATTTGATCACCATGAGTAGCTTGAGAACCATTTGGAAGAGAAATACCATGAGTAGCTTGAAAACCATTTGGAAGAGAAATAATTTAATGTTTCGTTGCTTCTTTTTGCTCCCTAAGCTCTTGAGATCACCACGAGTAAGTTGGCAACCTTATTTCATGGTTTAGTGATCACGAAAAATTTGATTCCCATTAAAAATACCACAAGGATAACCCTCAAATCAAAATCAAAATGGGAAAATGGCTTTGTCATTCTATTAATTTGTAAATTTTATATTTTGATTCCATTAAAAATACCACAAGGATAACCTTCAAATCAAAATGAAAATGGGAAAATGGCTTTGTCATTATATTAATTTGTGAATTTTATATTTCTAAACGTGTGTAAACCTATGAGTGACATTACATGATGAGAAACCATAATATTCAATGATTCAAAAGGATTACTTTGACATATTTGATGCAGCTGCTATAGAAGACAACAAACCGGTCTTCAATTCTAAAATATGCTAACAACTATTCAGGATTATAGTAACAACATTGTTCTAGTGAATAATGAAATGGTATTTGATTATCCAGTGGTTGAAGAAGGAGGTACAACGATGAGGGTGATGGGAAGGTAATAGCGGGATGGTAGTGGGAAGTGAGAAATATTTTCAATATATAATAGGAGTATTAATTTAAAAGTTAAATTATTATGTTTAAAATTATGGTTTTTGGAAATTTTCTCATTAAATAAAAGAAATTATAAAATTATAATCTTAAATTTAAGTTATGGTTAAAATAATAAAAAGTTTATTAATGTTGAAATAAAAAATAGCATTATATAGTTTCAAAATTTTAACATAAATTAAATTTTACAATTTTTATTTTAAAATAAAAGTTTTTGCAAATAATTTAATTCAATATTTATGTCACCTTTATATAAAATCAAATAACATTTATATTATTGATAAACATAAAATATTATACATGTTTTAAATAAAAAAACATAAAAATAATAATATATATATAAACAATTATTTTACATGATCAAAATTAACTAAACAAAATAGCACACCCATTCACATAGTCTCAACCTTAAAATCAAGCTTAATAAGGCCTACTCCCTAACATATCCCAAACTAAACCTTTAGTTAAACTCAAACATATAATATATTTTCCTTCTTACCTTTTCTAAAAGGAAAGGAAAGTCCTATTGGGACCAACCAAAACTCCATGGACCCATCCTTCTCCCCTTATTTTCCATATGCAATATTTTTTTTAAATTCAACCTTATTAATTTTAGATTAAATTACATTATAACATAATTTCTTCTTTGCATAATTATCCATGATTTATACATCATCTTGGATATTCCGTGCTATAACTATTTGTTACCACATATCTTAATATATTATTATGTAATTTATTACCTTAGATCTAGAATTTAATATTATTAGTGTATTGCCTAAAATTATGAAAATAATTGAAATTCAAATGAAAGAAACAAGAAAATGAGCACACCATCCACATAAATGAATAGAATATGTAACATAATAAACCTAAAATGCGAGAAGATCTAGCTATAAGGTGAGGCCTAGATGCTCTACATTTTTTTTCTCAATTGTGAAATGCAAGTACAAAGAAAGGGACACTCACTATGGAATTTCCATGGACACTATGACATGAATGAGTGTTACAAAGTATTGTACCTCCTTTGTTATGCTTCAATATCCTACTCCTAGATGTTTTTTTGAACTATGGAACAATAACAATACCAAAACAATTGAATCCATTCATTTCGTAGCGACCCAATATTTAACATAACTTGATAGCCATCTGGGATTAGGGTTAGGGTTTTTGCATGCGTCAAATCTCAATTAATTTTAGAGTTTTGGATTTTCTAGAATCTTTTTGAAAGTCCACATATGACTAGCCCCACATGTGTAAGTAATGGGGGTTGACATGGAATCCACTTAGTACCATGGTGGTCAATAGGGCAGGTCAACTTGTATAGGAATAACTTTTGCATACAAACTCCGATTAAGGTGATGTTTGTACGATTGGAAATATTACGGTGCATAGAAAAATATTCAGGAGAGCCAAAATCACAATTTTTTTACCCCAAAAAGATGTTATTTGATGCCTCAAATTGGTTCTAGAAGTTTCTAGACCCCAAATCACTAAACTGGATCTTTCCTCTAAAATGGGCTTCACAAAATAATTCTTCCAATTTTTCCTCCTGAAAAGTACCAAGATAGATGAAAAAATCTATAATGATTCATTCTACTTCATACCTCCCCATTTACGGAGGGATTTGGTGCCCACAATATTTTACTAAACGAGGTGAGGAAATTTTTCTTGTACTTTAATCTCCTTGGAGTAAGATTTGACCTTACTTGGAAGTTTCCCTTTCAACCCAACCTACCCAAAGTTCATGCTACCCCTACAATATGTGACCTGGGAAACCGATGTGGCAGAAAACCCAACTATAAGGTTGAGCCTAGATGCTTTGCTCTCTTTTTCTTAGTTATGAAATGCAAGTACAAAGAAAGTGGCACTCACTATGGAGTTGCCATGGACATTGTGGCCTTAATTGCTATTACATAATCTTCTACCTCCTCTATTATGATTCAATATCCCATTCCTAGATGGTCTTCTCAACTATGGAACAATAACAATACCAAAAGAATGAAACTCTTTCTTTTCTTAGTGACCTAGTATTTATCATAACCTAATAACCTTATAAGGATAGAGTTAGGGTTATTGCTTGGGTTAATCCTCAATTAATGTTAGGGTTTTACACCATATAGAATATTTTTCGAAGTCCACACATGACTAGCTCGACAAGTGTGAGTAATGGGGTGAGTAATGGGGTTGATGTGACATCCACTTCATACCATGGTGGTGAATAGGGTAGGTCAATTTGTACAGACATAGCTTCAGTATACAAACTCCAATTGAAGTGATTTTTACACAATTGGAAAACTACACTGTGTAAAACAACATCTAAGAAATGAGAGCTAAACTCACTAAATTTTGACTTGAATAAGTGTTCAGATTTCAAATCACCAAAATAAAACCTTCAAATCAATTCTTACAATTTTTCTCCCAAAATATACCAAAATAAATAACAAATTATATAATTATCCATTCCATATCCAATAAATAAATATAAGATTGAGGAATTTTGTTAGAACCTTTAAATATAGAAAGTCACCATAACAATCTTATTCCCACCAAGGTTAATTTTAGGTTATATTTTGATAGATAGTATTTTTTTCGAGTAACAAATCAATGTTTTACTCTTCACAAATCAATAACTAAAGTTGACAAGCTATTCTATCAATTTACACGAATTACTATTTATTATTGTTCAAAATCCATTTTCAAATGTAAAAATAAATTTTATATATATTGACATTTTCATCACAACTAACAATATTTAACATTTAGTTAGTCTATTTTTATCATTCTGTATATATATCCGTTTCTCACACACACAAAAAAAAACACACATCAAGTAAAAGTTGCTTTGAACTTCGCATGAGTTTACTTGGAATGTCGCTTTTATTTACCTGAAACTTTTCAAGTAAATAATCGAAGATAAACAGAGACTTCCACTCCACTCAATTTCTCCACCAGTAGATGGTTGCATATTTCCATGTGGATGTGGATGGTTCGAATTTCCATGTAGCTTCACCATGTCGGGGCATGGAGCATTATAATTATATACAAAGAGTAGCAGAAGAGATCGAGAAGAGACGGTGGATTGAATTGCTTTAAAAATGAGGAAAAATGATGGGCAGTGCATCGATGAGCCGTTGGGATTCCTTTGGGGTATTCCGTTGGCAATCATGCCTTCTGTGATAAGCATGGTGGGCATGGTCGTCTGGATACTTGGGTTCGTAGTTATATTTTCTCATCGTCTCTTTTTATATGATGCCCGCAGCTTTAGAAAATTAGTGCTATGTTTTCTTGGGTGAAGAATCAGTGCTATATTTTCTGATGGGTATGTTGTGTTTTGCTATGTTACAGGATGCTGCTTACGTTGATATGCCAGGGCCTTATGCGTGACACAATTTTGGTAGAGGTTGCCGCGGAGCTTGTCAGAGCTCCTCTTTACACAACGGAATGCTTCACCGGTTCTAAGGGGATCCCTGCCAAGCACAATGGGTTCTCAGGAGATCAGCCCTTTTATTCCCACTATTCTCTGTGAGATAGCTGAGATATTGAACTGAATATAAATTGCTTTGTTTGAAATGTTCTGCTTCCTGAATGTAGATTGCTTTATTTGGAATTTTCCAAAACTTGCTTTGTATGGGAATTTTTGGAAATTTTTATAGAAGTCGTATATATTTTTCTCATATTTCTCAGGCCATTGATTCATAAACAATTAAGATATGATGCTATGAAGTTTCAGCAGAGTAGGCTGTTTTTAGGCATTTATGATTCTGCATGAAATATTGATTCTATTCTAGTGTCCATTAGGTCTTTGGATTTAAGATGAAAATAATGCTATTTTGGGAGGGAGCTTACATATATGTGGACGCTGGTCTGAGCATTTTGGTGGCTTTTTTGTTTGCAAATTTCAAGGATCTCTGTTGAGGTTCTGTACTGCCAATCACAGTTTAGCACAACTGTTATTACTACTATCAATATCTTTTAGTTTATGTTTCAGTAATTTAACATGGTCCCAGGTTAAACTGGCCATGCTGAAACAAGAGCCTTGCTCCAGAGTTATTTGCAGCAATATCTTGAAGAACACAAAGGATCAATAGATATCCATTACTGATTAGGATTACGTTAAGGTTTTATTCATTTGGATTACCTTAATATGTACAATCAACAATATCTCATCTCTGACCAGCTCCGTTTCACGCTTGTTCTCGCTTTTAGTATTGACCTTTGCTCAGTCTGCAAGCCAATCTCCCACAAATC
>JZKD02S0491841.1:756395-783798 GCA_000966675.3 Picea glauca
TTCTTCTTATTAAAATAATTGTATCAACAAAATGGTAGGAATGTTGTGCATTAATTATGTTTATGCTCTATGTATAACATTGAAATTATGTGATATAAATTTCTAGGTTTTAAAAAACCATTTCATGTAGATTTCGGTATTTTAGTCATGTTTTTCATCAAAGACTCCTAGGATTTGTATTTTCTCACAATTCCTCTCTTTCCATGGATGACTCACTGATTTTTTATTTCAAATTGATTCAACCATTGTGTTTTTGTGACCCCTCTGATGTGAATTTATGATGATTGGACTGAAATTATAGAGATTTTATTTTTCCTCAAACACTAATAAAAGTAAACCAGATTCAAATCTTGTTGATAAATACACAATATTTTCTTCTGGCCTAGTTGAGCATCCCTAAATCATTTGGTTACTTTGTCTTTCCATATTTCAAATGGATTCATTGAGAAGAAAGAAAAAATGAACATCAGTAGATCACACTGACTTACAATATAACAACCTGATTTTATTCCCTGTATAGAATGGTTGAAAAGACCATAACGAATTTCATTTCATGGATTAAAATTTCATGGTCGGTATGGCTTATTAGTATTTAATTGTATTTCCTAGGTTACGATTTCATTTTTCTAGGATGAAACCGTTGCAATTTTTTTTATATTAATTCTACAACGTTTATGGAAAAATACCACATCAAAAAACATACTCAAGAACCTAACTATGAAAATTCCATTTGGATAAGGGCATGGTTTGAAGATTTTAAAAAGAAATTATATTTGAAGAGGTGTGCCACTAGAAAAAAGAGGAAGCAGTTAACCTATTTGTAGCCCATAAAGGATTCCATGATTATGTTGGGTATATACGATCCCATGGTAGTTTGACTTGTGTCTCGGTGTTCATATATTTTCTCAGGAGGAAGATTGTTCTATGGAGACATCTCCCTGAATCCAAGGGTTTTCGTGTATAGATTTTGTCTATGGCCCTTTCTTGAGGATTAGGAATTTATCTGTTTGTGAGGCTAGATTGTGTCCTTGGATGTGACTCATCAAAGAAGGGCAGTAGTTTACATGAGTTGAACGAAGTTAATCCACGAGTTTAACATGGTGACTAAGGGACAATTTCTTGAGGATGAAATTTTTTACAAAATCATTCCAATAGTATATTGAGTAGACACTAGGCAATCGAGTTATCCCTCTCAAAGGTTTGTAAAGTTGAAAAATATTATAAGATGATTCCTTGGTGTATTGGTTGAATATCCCGATTAGGAGTCTCCAAGGTGTGGTTTGGATGTTACTCACATAATGGAAACTGAAATTGAGCCTCGATTGGTTTGTGAGGTACATTTGACAATAAGATAGCTAGAAGTGGACTAGAATTTGAGATATTATGTTAGTTAATATTTTGGAAATAATTTTAAATGGAAGAATGAGTTGATTTTATGATGATAATTTCTGGCTATTTGACATTGTTTGTTGGATTCAAATCACATTTAATTGAATAGCTTGGTTTTGTTGAGATTTTATGTGGAATTGGGCTTCCTATTGTTATCTGGATATAATATGTATAATATGTAGGGAAGTTCATCTTAGAATTTTTCTTTTGTAAAGTTGTTTGTGTTGACTACCACATTTGCACTCTATTCTATCTTGGATGCATTGGAAGAAGGAATATTACAGAGGGAAAATGTATTCTAAAAATGAGTGGTGCAAGCATGTCCAAACAAGGATGCACTATGTTGTATCTTAGTATGCTTTCATGGAATTATTTAAATTAACATAATCTCTAAGGTACACTAATGGATACATAAGGAAATCATTTCTCCTCAAGTGTTATGTCTAGTCTGACAATCATCTTTTGTGATGGATTCGTTTTCTACATGTATTAATTACCAAGGTATAAGAGGGTTCCATTGATTTTTATTGTATCTATTATGTCTTTGTCTTTTCACATTCTGTCTTTTTCCTGTATAATAATTAATTAATGAACTAAACACATGTATTACAATTTTCCTACTAAAAGGTAGAATTACATGATTATCATTAAAACATTATGATTATATTGGTAAATGTTTTTACATAAGTATTTAACATCCTAAGCCCTATTAATTGCATGCTTATTCTTTAACACAATATTTTACACATCAAGTATTAGAACACACAGATTTTCATACCCATTTTGACACATGTCCTAATAAATGTAATGGTTATGCAATTGAACAAATGAAAAAGAAACACAGATATAAGGAGTTGTTGATAATGGTGGATAGTTTCCAAAATGTAACAATGTATTCTCATGTATTTTCTTGACTATATTGTTTTTTCCTCCTTTTATAACATTACATAATGATCTTTAGAAGTACAAGAAGAGTTTGGTTTGGAAATCAACAATATTTTTGTGAGAACTACCTTAAAATTATGTTATCCCACAAAGGTTTTAGGGATAGTGGTTATGGTCATTGCATCTAGTGGGTTTATACATGACTGAAATTATTATCACAACTTGCATGCTATCTATGAACAACATTGTATTTGAATACATACATAAGGTCTATGGAACGATGAACTAGAAGTATATTTTAAAGTGGACCTCACTTCAATCCATATAAATATTAGATAGAGAGTAAATTGTATACTACCTTAATGCACTAAAATGTGTCAAAACCCATGAAAGAGTCAAGACCAGGTTGGTATGGTGCTATTACACATTATTTCAAGATTTTGTTCCTATATTTATGTCATGTCACCAAATAAGTCCATCTTGAAGCTAATTATTAAATGATTAAGACAAATAATTATGGGTATATTACAAATGGTATCTGAGTGAGCTTACAACACTCGAGGTTTTATGGACTCCTAAATGAATGCTTGTTTTGGTTAATAGTGCAAGACATCTCCTAGGTTTATAAGTTCATTGTTTCTGGTAGAATATTTGTGTACACAAGCATCTAGATAATTGATTATGAGTATTTTTCCATGGTTGTATTTTATAGAGTGTCATCTTGATATATATCAGGGTTCCAAGGTATACATGATTTCCTGAATGAAATGTTTCATAATAGCCATGTACCCAATGTATATACTTACATCTATTTAATGCATGGTCTATGTAAGAAAAGGAGAATACTCAAAAAAACATTGGCTTATGGATTTCATGATGAAGAGGGTTATGTCTCACTAGTTTAGGAAAATTTCTTAAAGTTAAGGAAAGTTTGATTGACTAACAATAAGCTTTCTTGAAATATAAGAAAATATTTGGTTCATTTGCAGCTCTAGAAAATTGACACATTATATTAAAGGAACATGCTTGTTGCAGTCAAAGAAAAATACCCATATTAGCTATTAAACATTTAGTTGAAAGATATGGAATTTAAGTTCATATTTGTGTTTCTTGTTTATAATATCTTACAGTTGATAATTTCACATGCAATCCTTTCATGTTCAGAGGTAATTGATTAAAGAAATGTAATGCTTACTCAATAAATAAATAAATAGGTAGTGAAATCAATCATGAGAAGAAAATCACAAAGTGACCACAATATAAGATTTATCATGCTTGGGATATAAGTTACTAGTGGATGATTGGGACAAATACACCAGGGATTTGAAAGGCGTCAGCGTAGCACTTCAAAAAAATGAGCAAGACACTCTTATTTGGTCAGGTGTTGATAACAAAGGTGATTTATCTGTCAAAAACACCTACAAAGTGATCTTCTCATTGAAATAGATTCCATCATGGAGAGGCTAGAAGAAAAAATTATGGAAATGGCCATTACCTCTAAAGATAATACTATTTTTCTGGCTTGCGTTGCAAAATAAAATATTAACGTGGGATCAAATGCAGAGGAAAGGATGGATGGGGTCGAGCGTCTGTTGTCTTTGCTACCAGATGGCGAAAGATATTAATCACTTTCTCATCGATTGTGTATTCACCCTATCTACGTTGGAAAAATGTGCTCATGCATTAAATTTCAATTTTTAGTGGGCTGGTACCTCCTTGACCGATTGCATGAATAACTGGTTATTGAATAGACAAGCTCCCAAGTGTGTACCAATATTAATTTGTTGGTTCTTATGGAAAGAACGCAATAAAACAATTCTGGAAGGACATTCTCCCTCGGCCTAGGTTGTCATCTCTAAGGTTCTTGGGGCACTAAATGTCACTACTCTAGCTCAAATATCTCCTACCATTAGACATAAACCTATCTTGATAAAAACAGGCTACTCTATAGCGTATTTCGATGGAGCGACAGTCGTTGGAGGATGTAACTGTGGTGTGGGAGGTACTATTTTGTGCACAAATTCTACAGTATATCACTGGTTTTTAAATTGTGGTGAGGGGTCCAAAACAAAAGAGGAATTGCTAGGAGCCTGGGGTATTCTTACTCTTGCCAAGTTGTTGGACCTTCAATTTATTCAAGTAATGGGGGATTTGAAGGTTATAATAGACTGGCTGGATAAGAAAGGGAGGCTTAAAGTTGTCAGCATTGAATCTTGGAAATGTCACATTAAAGATATGATTCCCACCTTCCAGAGTATTCATTTTCATTATGTTTTCAAAGAAACAAATAGGGTGGCTGATCAGATGTCAAAGAAATCTCTAAGGAAAGTAAAAGGAAGGCTGACATACTTCACTTAGGATGAAAAGAAAGTAGGGCATACTCTCATTGAAGACATTTTTTAATTCTCCAGATCCCATCCATCCCATCGTATCAGGGACTGATTTTTTCTTCTTGGAAAGGGACCTTAGATATTATTAAAATGTTCAAACCCCCTCTTGTTGGAATTACTTTCAATGTAAGAGGTTTAATTCTCAATTCCTCTGAAGGAATGATTAGTCAGGGCAGTAATTATTCATTTTTGTTGGGGAAAGATTTTGAATAGACCCCAGGTTGTAGGCCTGGACAACTTTTTTATTTTCAGATGATGTTTTAAAAAATTATTTAATATAATTTTTCTGAAAATTTTCTATTGGAAAAGATATACCATTCTTGTATGATTGTAAAATAAAAAGAGAAGAACATAAAATAATTGGTGGTTATGTAACTGAATAATGTAAGAGTGTGGCCATTTTCCAAGTCACTACATCTTCATAATGGTGATTAATGTTTTGTGTGAGTTAGGCTACTTGGATCAATTTCTTCAATTGCTAGATATGAATGCACCAGGTCATCCCCCTAATGCCAAAATCTATAATGTCTTTAGAAATGGCCTTTGTAATGGAGGCCTCCCTGACATTGCTAGGAATGTATATGAAAAGATGCATGAGAATGGGTTTTTACCCATACCTAATACCCATATTATCTTGTTACATGGTTACCTGAAGTGTAAGGAATTGGTTGATGCGTTGAATTTTTTTTGAAGCCTTATTAAGGAGTCATTCTCTATCCACTAGATTGTACAATGTTTTGATAAGTGGCCTTTGAAAGGTAGGGAACAAGGATTTGTCACTTACATTCTTCAAAGAGATGATTGCTAAAGCATTCATTCCTCATCTGGAGTGTTGTGAGTAACTTATTTGTGTTTTATGTAAATTGGGCATGTTTAATACAAATTAAAGATATTTATTGACATGAATGAAAAAGGTCACCACTCTTGTACCTAAATTTATAATACACTCTTGATGAATATTTTTAAGCTACAAGAAGCCAACCACGATAGATTTATTTTTCAATTATTGCATGGACAAGGATTTTATCCTATTGTGGGCACCTACGACATGTTCTTTTTCTTTTATGGGATTTCTAATGTGTGGAATGTTGAGTCCAGTCTAGGACACTTGGAAGAATTGATAGAGAAAATCGATCCAAAATGTATCCAGGGAGGCCAAAATTTCAAAGTTTTTAGAATTAGACGAAACCAATTCCATCGCGTAGGGAACGTCATGTTGATTCCAGCAATATGTTTTTTTTCCGAAAATGGACACCGTATGCAAAAGTTATCACGTTCTGAACTTTTTCCCAAACAAGCAAAAAATTCAACAACCAACAGTCAGAGGTTGTACTGCAGACGTCAAAAGTACGTGGTAGGTGATGTCGGCATGATGAAATCAACATGTTGACGTGACATCACCAGGAGGTGACACGTGTCAGGCAGATTTGGAATTTTCAAGTGTTGATGTTGTAGACATGTGGACTGTATGGATGTTGACGTGGTATTCTATACGATGGCATGGAAGGCTCGGGTTGTGACATGTGGCAGGGTACAGATGACACATGGAAACAACATGGAAATCTCTCAACATGACACATGGAAGGTGTGTTGACTCTGCAGGCTGACTAGGCAGATGACTCGGCTATACAGACCAATCACAGGGTGACACGTGGCCTAATTACGAGGTGCCACATGGCACCCCGGATAAGGAAAAGGAGGCCTGGTAAAAAATTTGGTATGCATCTCTAGTGGAGTCAAACTTGCGACCTCCAGCCGAGCAATGGACTAATGGCTATGGGCTAACCGGATGGGTTGTGGTGTTTCTTGTTTGGGCATGTGGAAAAATATCATTTTATGTTCGAGTTATGCAAAGTTTGGGGAAGAACCCAGTCGACGGGGACTAACCATCGACCAGGGTGGGATACTATGTAACCAAGCATGCAACTAGGAGAATGTGACCCAGGGCTGAAGCTAGATCCCAATGCCACATGCCTTCCCATGCGACCAGAAGCGAGGGCCTGGAGGACCTGGATGGAAGACTAGGCGCAGAGGTTAGCCCAAGGCCACATAGCACTTCCCATGTGAACAAGGGATGAGGAGAAATGGGTGCACACACCCAATTTTCCCAAAGTGGGTTTAAAACTATATTAATTGGATTTTAATAATATTTTATGATGATTTTTGTGGAGTTTTGCCCAAAAATGAGTATCTAGAGCCCTTTTTGAGGCCAGATCCTGGGAGGAAGTTGAGAGGTGAACCCCAAGTCAAAATATATATAAACCAGAGGTTTTTTGACAACCATAACAAGTTCAGAATAGGAGAAATTCCTAATAATTTTGAAGCTCAAGCCATTTTTATGCAGAGAGGCCATTGAGGAAGCGAACTTTGGAGGCCATTTCCGAGAGCTACGCTCATCCTTTTTCAGTTTCATCAGTTGTGTTGGATTCTTAAGGTCAAGCAAAACACAACAAGACTAGTTTGTAATACATTTTATGTACTTCTAATTTATTTTTTAAGCATTGAAGATTAATAATAAAGCCTCCCCCAATGAGAAAAAGGCCTAGAGACGTAGGCAACCTTGATGAACTCTGTTAAAAATCTTGGCGTTATGGTTTGTTTTTCTTAATGTTTAATTTATGTTCTTCATTCTTTATGATGGCTGCAACATTCATTCATTAAATCTTCTTCTTCTCTTCAATTTCTCAATAGTAAATCAACTCATGCATAAATTTAACAATAGTATTTAAAACATCATTTTCGGATCAAGTGGTATCGGAGCAGGTTGACAGTTGGTTGTTTGAGTTTGCATGATTACCAGGGAAAATTTAATTCATGGTGAATAATATATTGTACAAGGATATCCTGATATTGGACCAAGAAAGAGGACATCTCAAAGTGAGAAAATGGCATCGGAAGAAATTTCTCAAAATGAAAGGGAGCTTCAAAGAACTTTCTTTGTCATGTCGGAGATGGTAAAAGTGTTGTATGATGATTAGTTGGAACGGAAGAGACTGGTTCAGGGGGAATATTCAAAGAAATACAAAAGTGAAGAAGGAGAGGACCCTTCAAAATCTTCTCCTTCACCTCCTTCATCTCCGTCATCTTCTTCTTCTTCAAGTACAAGTTCAGATACTACTTGTTTAAGAAAACATTATCATAAACACAATCTTGATATGCCATTACTTAAACTCGATGTAAAAAAAAATTGTGCATATGTATGATGGATAAGTTAATGCTTAGAAACTTGATAACTGGGTTAGAAAAATGGAGGTATATTGTAATGTGCATCAAATCAAATATGAGGCAACCAAAATCAAATTGGCATTGCTTCGTCTTGAAGGAACAACTCTTATCTGGTGGAAAATTAAGATGCAACATGGAACTTAGCAAGTTGGTAAAAATTTTCCATCATGGCATGATTTTATTTCCGCACTTAGAAAACAATTATATCTTTTGGGGTACAAGGAAAAGGCTTTAATTGAATGGAAAAGTATTAAGTTAAGGAAAGGACAATTGGTGCAAGAATATACAGATGAATTTCATAAAATGGCTTTGATTTTAGATGTTCCATTGACTACACAAGAAACTCTTATGAAGTATATAGGATGTTTTCTTGCTTATATTCGTAATAATGTTTATGTTTGGACCTAATAATCTTGATGAGGTTTTTGTTCAAGAAACATATATTGAAGCAGGAAAAGAGGGAGTTAGTGTATTAGGGGAATCATCTTCAAAGAAAGATGGCAAAGGAAAAGGGAATGGGAAGAAAGAAAATTCAACGACAGTGAAGGAAGAGAAGCTCTCTTGCAAGCATTGCAGGAAAGAAGGGCACGATGATGAGTATTGTTGGAAATTGCACCCAGAGAAGAAATCGAAGTGGTTCAAAGGGAGGAAAGGGAGGAAACAACAACATGGACAACAGACTTGGGGTATGATTCAGGTGATGAGACTAAAATCACAACAATTGGTTTTTCAGGTAAAATTGGTGATGGTTTTGATTCAAGAAGTAAATTGTTTCATATAAGGGTCATCATGAAACATACTAAGATTGATACATTGATAGACAGTGGATCTCAATCTAACTTAATTTCAGAAGAAGTGGTTAAGAAATTGGGATTAAACACTAAGATTCATCACAAACCCTATTCATTTAATTGGATAAGCAAAGATCACAAATTGCCCATAACAAAGCAATGTATCAGAAAATTTACAATTAAATATAAGTATGTGGATGAAGTAATATGTGATGTGGTGCCACTAGAAACATGTGGAATGGTATTAGGAATCCCTTGTTTATATGATTGCAAAGAAATCTTCTACAGGGAACATAATCAATATCACTTGTTTAAGAAAGGCAATGAATATGCTGTACATGTTCATCATATAAAGAAAATCAATCTCTTCTAACAATGGAACAATTAAAGAAGGGATCTTATGAAAGAAATTCACCTATAATTGTGCCAAGTAAATAAATAGATCTTAATAATGAACATGAGATAGTTGTAGGATGGGAGTTCAATCATACTTTTCTTCAAGATAAGTTAATTTCGTTCAAGCCCATCAAACATATTGGTTCATTTTCAGTCATATTTCTGATGTTATCGTTGCTAAAGTTTTCTACATGGATGGTAGTGGATTCAACAGGATTTGATCGAGTTCAAATGGATAATAATATGATTTCATTTGTCCTGGTTATAATGCAATTGATTATGATGCGACAGGTGCAAAGAAGAGAGTTTAAAGACAAAGGACAAGTGGGGAGGCATATCCTGCACTTGATGACTAGTTAATATCCTTTTGGAGGACCAAAAGGTTGTAGTGGGGAGGAATGATCCAAAATGGATCTAGGAAGGCCAAAATTTCAAATTTCTCATAATTGGACGAAACCAGCTCCATCACATAGTGATCTTCATGTCAATTCTGGCAGTATATTTTTTTTCGAATATGGACACAGTATGCGAAAGTTATCGTGTTCTGAACTTTTTCCCAAACATACAAAAATGTCAAAGTCAACAATAAGAGGTTGTACTGCTGACGTAAAAATTACGTTAGCATGACGTGGTAGATGACATCATGATGACATCAACATGATGGAATTTTTGGGTGCTAATGTGATAGACACATGGATTGTACAGATGTTGACATGGAAGTCTGTACAATGACATGGAAGGCTCAAGTAATGACATGCGGAAGGGTACGTATGAAGGGTGGTAGGGACATGGAAAGATCTGGGTGTGACACATGGAATATGTGTTGACTATGCAGGATGAGTGGTAGGTTGACTGGGTAGATGACTCGACTGTAGAGACCAATCACAGGGTGACACGTGGCCTAAGAACAGGGTGCTATGTGGCATCCCAGATATGGCCAAAGATGCCCGGTAAAAAAAATTGTATGCAGCTCTGACATAGTTAAACCCGCGACCTTCGGGAGAGAAACAGACTAATGGCTATGGGATAACCATATGTGATGTGGTCTTTCTTGTTTTGACATGTGGTGAAATATCATTTTAAGTTGGACTGATGAAGAGTTTGGGGAAGCACCCGGTTAGTAGGGGCTTCCCATCGGCTAGTGTGGGATACTATGTAACCAAGCACGCGACCATGAGCATATGACCCGGGGCCGAAGACAGAGCCTAAGGCCACATGCCTTCCCATGTGACCAGAAGCGAGGGCCAGGGTGGAAGACTAGGTGAAGAGGTTAGCCCGAGGCCACATGGTGCTTCTGATATGACCAAGGGTCGAGGAGAAAGAGGTGTGTGCACCCCATTTTTCCCAAAGTGGGTAAAAAACTATTATATTTATTTTAATAATATTTTATGTTTCTTTTTGCCCAAAAATGGAGATCTAGAGCCCTTTTTGAGGCCAAATATTGGGAGGAAGTTGGGAGGTGAACCCTAACTCAAAATATATATAAACCAGAGGTTTTTTGACAGCTACAATGGGCAAAGAACAGGAGAAATTATAAATAATTGTGAATCTCAAGCCATTTTTATGAAAGGAAGCCATTGAGGAAGCGAACTTTGGAGGCCATTTCTGGGAGCTACGCTCAGCCTTTTTTAGCGTCGTCAGTTGTGTTGGATTATTGAGGTCAAGAAAAACACAAACATACTAGTTTTTAATCCATTTGATGTACTTGTGATGTATTTCTGAATCATTTAATATTAATAAGAAAGCCTCCCCCACTGAGACAAAGGCCCGAAGACCTATTCAACCTTTTCGAAATCCGTTACAATCTTGGCGTTGTGGTTTGTTGTTCTTAATGTTTACTTTATTTTCTGCATTATTTATTATGGCTGCAACATTCATTCATTAAATCTTCTTCTTCTCTTCAATTTATAAATACTAAATCAACTCATGCATAAACTTAACCATAGTCTTTAAAAGATCATTTTCGGATCATTTTGTGCCGAATATTTTTAATTACAACATATTCATTGGAGTCTTTTGAAAGGAAGGAAAAATGGAAACAATTGGAAATATATCCAATAATATGTCCAAGAAAGGATATGCTCTAAATATGTTAACTTAAGATATCCTTGCGCATGTTTTTTGCAGAGTACGTAGATTAAATGGCGCTTATCATTTTTTAGAGGGGATGGCTAAAACAAAGGATTCATACCTAGTCAATGGAAATACACCTTATTGAAGGACTTGACTAACAAAGGTCAATAATTTTTCATGCTTCTCCTGGACAAGATCTCAAAGTAAAATGTATTACAAAGAGAAAAATATATTCTCAAAGAGAATTCCCTTAAGGTTTCACATGTTGATGGACTTATGGTTTATGTATGGTGGAAGTAGAAGGAGAGAGGAAATGATGAAACTAACAAAAAATATTGATGAAAGATCTTTACCACACTTCGAACTCACGCTACTTCACAAAATTCTATAGTTGTTTCTTTATACTCTACCTATGTTTTAAATGGGTAGATGGTATGTTGTTCACACTGTATGCAGATATTTCTACAGATCCAATATGAAATGCAAAACCTGATGTCGATTTCCCATTGTCAATACTTGATTGAATGTGAAAGACAATATTTTTTTGGACTAGTTTAAGTCATTTAGGTGTTAAGAGTTGATGAATATTGTTCTATCCATGATCAAGATTGTGAAGATAGGGAAAACATTGTTTATATTCATTCCAAGAGAAAAAGGGATTATTATGGGATGATTTATGGAGTCACTACTAGCAGAGGACTTTGTTGTTGGTATGAGAAGACTATTGTTGTTTTAGAAGGGCACTTATTGGTCTAGATATGAAAAGTCGTAGTATTGGGCCAACTTATGTGCATATTTCCAGGTTTGAGGGGCCAACCTAGGCCAATATAGGCTTGGTCCTGACCTGTTCAATGATAAATAATGAGTTGCAAGTGTTCAGGGTTATTTTTTTATGTAATGTTTTGTACTGATTTGTGATGCCTAATTTCATAGTTTTCTCCCTCTTTTTGGAAGGTCATTTAGGATGCACATGATGATTTTTTTGTAGTTGATTCAAATTTATTCAATAATCATCTCAAAGTTGTGTCTTTTGTTGATTGAAGAGCCTATTAGAAAAGGAAAGAAATTGTTAATACTTTTCATATGAACGCTTAAATTGATTGCAATACTATAGTAATCAAGATACAATGGAGAATGTTAGTTTCCACTGTGTATATAACCAAGGAAAGGTTTTGTTACTTGCCCAGTTTTAAATAAAAAATGGGTTATTTTATTGATGCATTTTCATCATGTTATATTTTTGGCAGACCATGTTAAGAAAGAGTATATTCTTTCCTACTTAACATACACCATAACACAATTTACACATTGGTTAATGGCGCTTCCCAGAAGCTAGTTTTGAGGTGTAAGTTCCCAAATTATGATATTCTTTATCATGGATTCGATTCCAAATTAGGAAATCCAAGTTTTAGGTTGACAATGTGATATAAACTAATAGATCCTATGTCACTTGTTTGTGATCATAAGTTGGAGGAGGATCTCTCTTCTTGAGGCATATTGGTGACATCATTCAATTCATATTTATTCGATGAACCTTGGAAGGTCAATTATGAATAAGGAAATTCATTTACTACGTTTCAATATATTTGCAATAAGTTCCCTAATATTCCATAAGATTTGATGCAGTGTGGATCTGATATAGGAAAGTTCTATTAATATTTACAGAGATGGGCCATAAGAAAAAGATAAACTAGATATGGGACAACGTGCTAATGTGACTAATGGATGTTGAGAATGTTTAGGATATATCTAAATCATCAACATACTAAGGCATATATTACTACATGGCAATTTGAACAATGAATAGTTTCATTTCCTTGTAGATCACCATTGAGATGTGTTATGTTATGTTAGAGAAATCCAGGGGATTCCTTGAATGTAAGTCTCTATAAGTATCGATACATTTCCAATGTGAGGAAGCCTTGGAAAATGATGGATCACCCAAGGGACTATGTAATAGAGGAGGGGATGCTTGTTCTTGGAAGGTGAGTGACTACATGGAAGAGGAGGCTTGAATGAATAACACACTACCTGGGATCATGAGTGCATTGGGTTTCTAAGAAAAAAATGAGATGGGTTCTATCCATGGCATCCATATGGATCAGATACATATTCATATAGATAAGTATTGACCCTTGTGGTATGAATATATATACTTTAGTTATGAACTTAATATTGACATATTGGAAATGCATGTTGATGAAATACTTGGTGATTAGAAGTGTCTATTTTATGCATTCTTACATTCATGAATGATGTAGACATATGTTGCAATGCTAAAGTTTGAAGGTGTACCAAGACAATGAAGAAGATGACATTACAATTATAGTTGAAGAATGATGACATGACATTGATGCAATAAAGAACAACGAGGACAATGTTATGCCAAGGGGGAGGGGTTGTAATATCCCAATTTTACTCCTTGAATTATTTGTAAATAAATACTTAAATGCTTTGCATAATTACTTTATAACTCTACTACACTAACTCCATGGGTCAGATAAACGATGGCACTATGAATATTGTACACTTTTTTGTTTTACGGTTATGTGACGGGGTCTAAGGGGGGTTTGTGCCTAAATCATCTACCTTATGCTACCTTGAACCCTCACCCAATTTCAAATTTAAATTTAAATTAAAAAATGAGTTAAGAGGAGTGGAGGAAACCAACACCTCAAACTAAGACACAAATCCTAAATTTTAGCAAATTGTCTCCCCTACATTCTTGGAGCTAAGAGGAGAAGTTGAGTTTGAACTCTCTGACCATTATGCATGAGAAAAATTTGAATGGGGAGAAAAAGGAGGTTAGAAAAGTGATAGAGGAGAGTTTGGAGAGGTTACACATTGGAAAAGGAGAGCCAAACCCATCATAGACCAACCAACCATGAATGGAATATGAAAACTTTGAGAAGAAGCCAATAAAACATGGAAAACTCTATTGAAACTTGAGACAAAATATGGACCTTCTATGCACACACTGAATAACATGAGAGTGAGAAATTTGAGAGGCACTAAATAATAGACAATGAAATACTCATTGTGTTGTGTCGGTATGTGGGTTCCATAAGACTAAACTATCATCAATAAATATGCAGAGAATAACATTGATTAGAGACCAAAAATCATAATTAACTTCTTGTGCTTTTCCTTGGTTCTATCATAGCTCGGCCAAGGGGTGGAGTGGTATCATATCTCAGCCAGGGGTTGGAATACTCTATGGATTTTCCCATTGTTTGGTGGAAACAACTAGCTCATTTGTTTTTCGGTCTACAATTTGAAAAAATAAGTTAAAATTCTGCTCTGGTTGATAATTGTTTTGGTTGAAATTTTGTTCTGGTTATAAAAATAATTGTATTAGCAAAATGGTAGGAATTTTGTGCATTAATTTTGTTTTTTCTCTGTGTATAAAAGTTAAATTGTGTGATATAAATTTATAATTTAAAATAAAAATAAAAAGCATTTATATTTCAGTCTTTCAGTCATGCATTCCATTAGATGCTCCCATGATTTCTATTCTCTCACAATTCCTCTATTTCCATGGTTGACTCATTGATTTTCTATTTCAAATTGATTCGACCATTGTATTTGACTCCTCATGTGTGAGTTTTTGATGATTGGACTGAAATTACATAGATTGTATTATTCCTCAAACATTAATAAAAGTTGTCCAGACTCAAATATTGTTGATAAATAGACAATATTTGGTTTTGGTCTGGTTGAGAATCCCTAGATCATTTTGTTACTTTGTCTTTTTAGAGTTCAAATGGATTCATTGAGAAGAAATAAAAAATGAATAGTAGTAAATCACACCGACTTAGAATATAACAAGTTTTATTTCATAAATATCATAACTTGATTTTATATCCTCTATAGAATGGTTGAAGAGACCATAACAAATTTCATTTCGTAGATTAAAATTTTATTGTTGGTATGGCTTATTAGTGTTTAATTGTATTTCCTGGGTTGCAATTTCATTGTTTTGGATGAAACCCTTGCAATTTTTCTTATATTAATTATACAATGTTTATGGACAAATACCACAACAAAACACATACTCAATAACCTAACTATTAAACTTCCATTTGGACAAGAGAAGGGATTGAAGCTTTAAAAATGGAGTTGTATTTGAAGAGGTCACCCACAATAAACAAGAGGGAACACTTAACCTATTTGTAGTCCATCGAGGAATCAATGATTATGTTGGATGTATATGACCCAATCATAGTTTGACCTTTGTCTTGGTTTCCATATATTTTCTCAGGCGATAGAATATATTGTGGAGATATCTTCTTGAATTAAGGGTTTGCATGTTTGGATTTTTTCTATGGCCCTTTCTTGAGCATTGGGAATTTGTCTGTTTGTGAGGATAGATTATGTGCTTATATTTGACTCATCAAATAAGGTAAATATTTTACATGAGCTGAACAAATTTGGTACATGATTTTAACATGGTGACTAAGGGACAATTTCTTGAGGATGAAATTTTTTCCAGAATCATTCTAGTAGTATATTGAGCATACACTAGGCAATCGAGTAGTCTCTCTAAAAGGTTTGTAATGTTGAAAAACCTTCTAAGATCATTCCTTAGTGTATTGGTTCAATATCCTGATTAGAAGTCTCTGAAGGCATGGTTTGGATGTTACTTACATAATGGGAATTGAGCCTTGATTGGTTTGTGAGGTAGATTTGACAACACGATAGCTAGAAGTGGACTCGAAATTGAGATATTATGGTTAGTTAATATCTTGAAAATAATTTTAAATGGAATAACGAGTTGATTTTATGATAATAATTTTTGGTTATTTCATATTGTTTGCTGGATTCAAATCACAGTTAATTGAATATCTTGGTTTTGTTAAAATTGTATATGGGGTTGGGATTCCTGTTATTATCTCGATATAATATGCAGGGAAGTTCATCTTAGAAAATTTGTTTGTAAAGTTGTTTGTGTTGACGACCACATTTTACCTATATTATATCTTAGATATACTGGAAGAAGGAAGCTTACGAAGGGGAAATTTATTCTAAAAGTGGTGCAAGAAAGTCCAAACAAAGGATACACTATGTTCGATCTTAGTATTCTTTCATGAAGTTATTTAAATTAACATAATTTCTATGGTAAATTAATTGATACATAAGGAAATTATTTCCCCTCGAGTGTTTTTTCTATTCTAACAAACACCTTTTGTGATGGATTCCTTCTCTACATGTATTAATTACCAAGGTATAAGAGGAGTCCATTTATTTTTATTCTGTGTGTTCCATATTTGTCTTATCACATTCTATCTTTTTCTTGTACAAGAATTAATGAACTAAACACATGCATTTACACTTTTACTATCGAAAGGAATAATTACATGATTATCATTGAATAGAAAATTATGATAATACTGGTCAACGTTTTTACATAATTATTTAACATCCTAAGACCTGTCCATTGCATGCTTGTTCTTTAGAAAAATATTTTACACATTAGGTGTTAGAACACGCAAATTATGATACCCCATTTTGACACATGCCCTAGTTAATGTAATGGTTGAATGTGAAAGAAACACATATATAAGGAGTTGTTTATAATGGTGGATACTTTCCAAGATGCAATACTGTATTCCCAGGTTTTTCCTTTACTATATTGTTTTTTCCTCCTTTTATAACATTACATAATGACCTTGGGAATTACCAAAAAAGTTCGGTTTGGAAAAGAGGAATGTTTTTGTGAGAAATGAGTTAAACTTATGTTATCCCACAAATATTTTAGGGATGAGTGTTATGGTTATTGCATCTAGTGGGTTGAGATAGATTGAAATTATTATGACAACTTTCATTCTACCTATGAACAACATCCTGATATAGATTGAAATTATTATGACAACTTTCATTCTACCTATGAACAACATCCTACTTGAATACTTACATAAAGTGCGTGGAAGGATAAACTAGAAGTAAATTTTAAAGAGGACCTCACTTCAATCCATATAACTATTGGATAGAGAGTAAATTGTATAAATATATTGATGCACTAAAATGTGTTAAACCCCATAAAAGAGTCAAGACATGATTGTTATGGTACTATTACGCATTATTTTTCAATATTTTATTCCTTTATATATGTCCTGTAAACAAATAAGTCCATATGGAAACTAATTATTAAATGATTAAGATATTAATAATTATGGGTAGATTGCATATCTTCTCTATGTCTCTCTATCTTTCTCCTACATATACCCTTCTCTCCCCCTCACTTTGTATCCTCCTCCATATCTCTCCCCCACTCCCCCCATTTCTCTCTTTACCACTCTCTACCCTTATTCCCTCTCTCTCCCCCATTCGTGTCACTCTCTCTCTTTACCCCCCCTCTTTGTCTCCCTCTCCCTCTGTTCTAGGAAAATTCCCCTACAAACAAGTGAATGTCCTCTTGGATCCTAGACCCCTATGACCAAGAGAGAAAAATGCTAACATTGGACACTGACATTCCTTTAAATGTAGCTAAACTAGTCAAAGGAAAAAGAGGAACGAAGTATGATGTACATTTTTCTGAAGCTTGTCATTGCTCCATCCAGGCTGAACTTGATCTTCAGGCATTTTAATGACATCTACAATTCAATAGAAATCAAATACAATGCATGCTTCCTCTTCTACCAAGATTAGTTTAAGCACAATTTATCAAGAAAAGACAAGCCTATGAAATCATACACAAACTTGAAGGAAATAGGCCAAATATATATTAATGAGAACATTGCAAAGAACTTACAATCTATAGATGAAAATGCAACAGCCTCTCCAAGTCCTCCTTGTCCAACCCCTTGCTCAAAAGATCCATGATCACAATGACAATACTTTTTGTTGATATTCTCCTTCTCTTTACAATGAGAATGCCTCCTTTTATAGTATTTGAGAGGCTCAACCACCTTATTTATATTTGGAATAAGTTGAGGATATGACTCCATCAATTGTGGTATCTCCCTTAGATACATCCTAAAGTTTGGATTTGAGCCAAACCAACTCAAATCATTTCTAGTTGTCCTTAGAGATAAGGGGGATTTCTTCCCAAGATTCTCTCAACCAATCAACTCTTCCTCAAAGCTGGAAATAGATCTTTGTAGCACTCCCTGCTAGGTGGAAAAGGAGAAATAACGCTCCCTGCATGTGAGAAGGGGAGCGTTGATCTTCAAAAATTTGTTTAAGATGATCACTCTTAAAGGAAAAACTTGTGTAATATTTCCAAATAATATGCTTTCATGTTCTAACATGTCTTAGAGGGTGTATCAATTCTTCTTATGGTGTTTCCTGCAATGCGACATATGCAAGGAGAACATACAATATTTTCGACACTTGCGACAAAAGTGTGACACTTTCGATACTTACGATAGTGATAGCAGGACATTATCGAAGTGAGGAATTTTGATGTGTAATAGATTCCCCCCCAAAGTGTGATTTCAAAAGATGGAAGTTGATGACTAAAGTTCTTTGTAGATTTTTGAAGAAAGGGTATGGAGTCGGAGAACCTGGTAGAAACTATAAACAACCATCAAAAAAATGTTATCATATGTTTCAAACCCAAGGAAGGTATACCTATGCTCAAGTGACAAAGTAATTAAGGTATGGCCGCCAACATGTACACTAGAGATCCATAATGATACTGACTAAGGGTATAGCCACCAAAGATACAATGTGGATCTATACCTCCATGACATGAAATAATTGTAGCCATAAGAAATACACAATGGACCTATGAGATGATAAAACATAGCCAAAGACCAATACAAATGTGGATCTATGTGATAGTATATCAGCATGCTCAAAAGATCTCCTTCGTAGCCTAGGAAAGTAGATAACAAAGTGAAATATCAACCCAAGTTCTTCATCCTAATCCCGATGTAGTATGAATATAGCCATGTGAATAAGTGTTTTGATGTCGAACATGGTAGAAACCACTTGATTACTGGTCATTTAGGTAAACCGTTAACAAGTGCGAGGGAAATCACCATTGATTTCAATGACTCCCAAGGTACTCTAGTACAATCCAACGAATGTGAATAAATGATCTGAATTTGAAAATTTGTGGGGTCATCCGATCAGAGGTCAATGATGTAAACCCATTGTCAGAGGCAAGGAGGCCTGCCATTGAGGCATGAAGGTCCCAAGGTACTAATTGGTTTCAAAGTCAAATTCTTGGATGATGTGTTGAAGTCAAAAGGAAAAGACTCGTCGAATGAGGGTCTTGATGTATCCCCCATCATCGACATGAAACTGACATGGATATGTAATATGGTGAATCAAATGAGTATGGACTGACACAGGTATTGAAACTGGAATTTTTTTATGGTCGACTCTCGAGGCAGATACTTCCCTTGAACACTGAGGCACAACATGACTCGGCAGCATAAATGTAACATGGAACAAAACATAATGCAGTGGATACTATGACATTCATCAGGTGACCCAAAGGAGTGAAAAGAATCAGGAGATTGGTTTAGTGCATAGGTTCAGTGGATTATCCAAGTGTTCAAAATGCAGGTAGAAACAATGTGTTGTTTTCAAGGGAGACTGCAAGGGTGAATTGTGATGATTATAAAATATATCTTGGCTTGCATCCGTCAATGTTTTCCCCATCCAAATAGATGAGTAAATCTTCTTTTTTTACGAGCTCGAGGAGGATAACACATGCTCGATACAACTCACCTTCAGTAACACCCTCTTAGTTTGTTTAAAAAACTAGAAGAAGTAAGGGTTCGGTCCCATATGGGACCTTCAATGTGAGATTTTAACGAGTTTAGTGAAGGAAAACTTAGTGGTTTTTCATGTTTAGAGAGTCTGAAAATAACTTAAAGAGGAATCCAGGTTTTTCCTTTTTTGTAATTTTAGTATCTGAAGTCCGAAAAAGAGATAAACTGCTACTCAGGAGACGCCCTTTCAAAACCTTGTAAGAGAGTGTGAAAGGAAGCAATATCACTCATCAATATTTTCATGTTTAGAGAGTCTGAAAAGAGCTTAAAGTAGACTCCAGGGGTTTCATTTTTTGTGTAACCTTTATGAGTCCGAAAAAGTGATAAAAGTCTACTCGTTTGCATTCTCATGTTTTTTCGAGTGCGAGAAAGAACAAATATTGTGCTCGTCAGTGTCACAACGTTGTCAAAAAAATATTGCTTAGACGCCTGCAAATATAGACAATTTTGAATGGACGATATTAGTGACTCCTCAAAAAGATTAAAAAACCCAAGAAAAACTTTATATTAGCAAAAAATCAACCCTATAATAGTGAAATAGGTTAGAAATTTCATTTACCATTTGATTTTTCACCAATTTCTTCTAGCTTAGGAATTTTCAACCTTTCAAGGGAGATTTTCGACCTACGAGTATGGGACCTTTGATTGACCGTTTCTGATTCCGTATGGACCAGGTTGGTCACCTTGCCATTGCAATCATTTTTTATGGTTTAAAATTGTTTTTTGGCTCTTTTTTAGGGGATTTTGGGATCCTTAGGAAGCCCTAGGCGTCGAACTGGATCGACGCTCCCTCAAAGGGATGAGGGGAGCGTCGATTGATATTTCATCACCCTGGTGCATGTACCTAGGGAGTGCTAGCACTATGTGAATAGGATTAGGGGAGCATCGACGCAGAACCAAAAATTTTGTTGCATTTTAGGCTAGAAATACATAATTGTTTTCCATAAGAAGATTACTAAAGACATTTAAATGGTTGTATTTCCAGTTTGCATAGATCATATAGCCATGATTGAATGGAAGGAAAACGAACATGAGTTCAAGGATATTGCCTCTTTGCAAAAACCGCAAGCAAGGTTTTCTTTGAGAAATTGTGGTCTCCTCAAGTAATTGAAACTACAAAAAATGAGGAAAGAGGTTTTGTTACTTGAGTACCTGATTGTATTATGGGATGATGTTGAATGTGCATTCCGTATTGGACCACATATGCTCTATATTGATCTCAACGATGTATATTTTTTGACCGAAATCTCTAGGAGAGGGGCTCCTATCCTTGTGTCTGGGCATCAGGAAACTCCTCAGCCCACCGAGGTATATGTGGTTGACCATTGTATTCCAGGATCTTGATTAGTCGGTGGACGAATCATGATCAAGGACGTGAGGGATTTGGCATTGAGATCAATTTTATTTTCCATTACCAACTTGGCAGGTAGTACAAGTGCTCACCTAGCTTTGAAATATTAGATGTCATACGGTCTACAATGTGTAGAGCCCATATTATTTAACTGGAGTGTGGGTTTCCTTCAGAATGTGAAGGAACAAATCACAAAGTGAAAGATTAGAAGGCATAAGTAGTTTGGATACAAATCTTTCTTAGTTTCATTATTTTTGGAGCGAATACCCCAGATGCATCCATAGGTTGCATTGAAAACACGACCAACGACCGAGCCATAGATGGAGAGGTGGACTAGTTTGTACCAAAGATCAGGGAACAAAACCTCAACGTTCAGGGTCAAATCATGAACATGGGTTACACTTTTTCTTGTTTTATTAGAAAAAAAACGGTATTTTCACAAGTTCTTCAACTTCCGGCATACAAAAGTATTTTTTTTATTTAGAATTTCACTTTATAGTAAAAACAAAACTTGTGAAGAATTTTGTTAGATTTCCAATGACTATTTTTCAAACTTTTTTTATCACGATTTGATCTGTCAATTTGACAGTTGTTTAACAATATGTTCCTTAAACATGAAAGGAATGATAATGAGTAATTGTTTTCTACAACAATGTATCTATTATTAAACTTATGTTTTTAAGAAATTACATATACTGCAACAATCTAGAGAAACTCTCTTTCATTATGACTATAATTGTGAATCAAATGGATAAATATTATAATTTATAGAATTTTTTGAAGTTGACCAAGCTGAAAACGTTGCAGATTTTAAACACATGTTTTTATACACCTTGTATCTATCTTAATTTTTACTTAAAACTAAAATCTAAATATACCCTGTAATGATCCCAAGCCAAATTCTGGCGTGGAATCACTAACTACCACTGGTTTGTGAATGTGTCGGTGTTTATTGAGATATTAAGTGCATACAAGATTCATTCAATACATGAAGATCATCATACATTCAAGATATAGAAGCACAAGCAAAGAGCTGACACTTTTATTATAAGCAATGTAGGATCAATACAATAGATGGCCGATCTGGCATAAACCTTAGACGGTCATACAAACAATAGATATGAGCTGCTACAAAATGCTCCCGTCAATACAAAGAAGCCTCTAAAGGATGAATAAGTAATGAATACCAGTATCAAGCAGATCTGAATGTCGAACCCTTCAACCAGAGAGTGCCACGCTCCAAGTGGAGACAGAAGCCCTCAATAATTYGGCCCTGATGGAAGAATGCTCCAAACGAGCCCAAACTYGGTCAAGTAATAGATCAGGGCAGTGGGATCCTCCTCCTGAAGTTTCAAGCCCAAYGTACAAKGWAAACCTCTCCAAGTGCRAAATMTTCTAAGAGAGTTKCRCCCTCCTRAATAGMTAAWTCRAACCTTCCTYAATGGTATGGTGYGCCYTTGCTGGAAATTCCCCAATAATAYGKTCCTACTGTCTGYTGGGGCTCTAGAACRAGATATGCTGAGAATAKAATGGTGTGGAGGAATATTTCATCCCCAAGACCAAGCTGTGGAACAAGGTGAGTGGATATTTCACCACTGAGTTGCTCACAAGGGTTTGTACAACAAACCCCCAAACTGAATGCTCAAGAGCACTAACATGAAATATACCAAAAATCTGGATGAATGATAGGTGCGCCCCAGCCTCTTACTTATAATTTTTCCTTCTGATTCTCTGTTGAGTTAGGTTACTCCCATGGTTAATTTCTATTCTTCTGTTGAGTTATCTTTTACTCCCTTTATCCTTTTTCTTTCTCAAGACAACTTAAAAATAGAACTTTAGTCTAGTTGACCTTCCCCCTCAGTGTGAGACTATGACCTAGTGGGGGTGCCCAGGCCACTGAGTCTCCTCATCACCTCTCTAAGATTTGGGGGACATTACAGTATCCCCTGCTTGAAATTACTTGTCCTCAAGCAATTCCAAACATGCTTCTCTGACCATGTGCTCCTTTTCCCAAGTGGCATCCTCAATGGGTAAATCCTTCCACCTGATCAGGTACTCCTTGATGCTTCGATTTCTAAGCCTATTCTCTCGAACTTCCAATATCTCTTTCGGAATTAGAATAAGTTGTCCATCTTCGTCCATGGGGGGTAATACCTGAATAGGTTTGATGTGTTGGACGAGGGATTTCTTAAGATAGGAGACATGGAAGATGTTGTGTATTTTGCTACCCTGTGGAAGCTCCAGCTCATAAGCTACGGCCCCTATATTTCTGCTGACCCTATAGGGTCCAAAGAAACATGGTTACAGTTTCTTTGCTCTGCTTCTTTTAATGGAAGCCTGCCTGTATGGTTGCAGTCTCAGATAGACTAAGTCGCCAACCTCAAAAGTACGATCAACTCGGTGTTTTTATGCTTGGACCTTCTGTTGGTTTTGTGCCCTATGTAGATGATCCTTCAGTTCCCTGAGAATGTCTTAGCTCTACTCGATCCAATCCTGTACCATAGGTGCCCTGCTGTCACCAAATGCAATCTCCACAAACGCTAAAGGATCATAGCTATACAAGGCTCGAAATGGTGACATGCCAATGGACATATGCTGGGTGGTGTTGTAGCAATACTCTCCCAGATGCAACCATCTGGTCCATGCTTTATGTTTCCCTACCACATAGTTTCTGAGGTAGCCCTCCACCCATTTGTTGACTATCTCTGTCTTTCCATCCGTCTAAGAGTGATAGCTGGTGCTAGGGGTCAAGGTCGTACCAACCAACCTGAATAACTCCTACCAGAAAGTACTCATAAACCTACTATCTCTATCACTAACAATGGTCTTGGGTAGGCCGTGCAACCCGAAAATATCCCTGAAGAACAGTTCAACCACCTGTGTTGCATTGAAGTTGGTAGCTATGGTGAAGAAATGTGCAAACTTTGTTAACCAGTCCACGACTACAAATATGCAGTCCTTCCCTTACGTCTTTGGCAGTCCAGTGATGCAATCCATGGATATGCTTTCCCACTTGTGCTCTAGAATGGGAAAGCGTTGCAATAGTCTTGTTGGGTGCGTGTGCTCATCCTTGTTTGCCTGACATGTAGTACACTCTTTGACGTGCTTAATCACATCCTCCTTGAGACCCTTCCAAGAGAACCTTTCTCTCACCTGCCTATACGTCTTGTTGATACCCTAATGTCCTGCCATTAGTGAGTCATGGCACACCAACAATACTTTAGCCTTGAAGGTCGATCCAGGAACCAAGAAGATTCAGTCTTTGTAGTATATGAGGTCATTTATAACCTTGAAATATTCATCTTGTACCTGTCCGTCCAGTAATTGGCATGCAAACTGATCCTTTACATACTCCATCACCAAATGGTCTTTCCAGTCAACTGTTACCCCTGTTATGGCAAGGATGGATGGCCTCCTGGATAAGGCATCAACCACCACATTGTTCTTCCCCTTGACAAACTCAATGTCAAAGTCGTAGGCCTATATTCTTCTTACCCATTTTTTTTGTCTCTCGTTCAAGTCCTTCTGTTCCAATAGATATTTGAGACTGTTATGATCTGACTTGACCATAAACTTGGCACCAACCAAGTATTGCTGAAATTTGGCTAGTGCATGCATGATAGCCAACATTTCTTTGTCATAAATGTTGTAGAGTATTTCGGGACCCCTGAGCTTCCGACTCTCATAGGCAAGCGGGTGCCTCTTTTGCATCAGTACGGGCCCTATTCCTTCCCCAGAGGCGTTACACTCCAAGGTAAAAGGAATATTGAAATCTGGAAGGGCTAAGACTAGGCACGTACTCATCACTTCCTTCATCTTGTCCATCATTATTTGAGCCTCCTCGTCCCACTTGAAGGCTCCTTTCTTAGTCAAATCAGTCAAAGGTGCACATAGCTGAGAAAATCCTTTGACAAATTTTCTGTAATACATGCACATACCTAGAAATTCTCTCAATTCGGTGAGTGTCTTAGGAGTAGGCCATTCCATGATGGCTTGTATTTTCTCCTGATGTACCTGTACCCCCTTTGCCCCGATGATGTGTCCTAAATAGAGGATCTCTGTCATTCCAAACTCACATTTGGACTCCTTATCATATAGTGATTGTTCCTCCATGATTGACAAAATTTGATCCACATGCCTGAGATGCTCCTCCCACATCTTGTTGTAGATAAGAAAGTCATCAAAAAATACCAATAGGTACTTCCTCAGCTACTTGTTGAACACATGGTTCATACATGATTGGAATGTAGAAGGGGCATTGGTTAAACCAAAGGGCATCACCAAAAACTCATAATGGCTGTAGTGACATCTAAAATCCATTTTTGAGATGTCGTCCTCCCTCATCTTGATCTGATGATAACCAGAGCGAAGATCAATCTTCGTGAAGTAGATGGCCTCATGCAGTTCATCCAATAGTTCATCAATCATGGGTATCGAGTACATGTTTTTTATGTTCTTTTTGTTCAAAGCCTTGAAGTCAATGCACATTCTCATAGTGCCATCTTTCTTCTTCACCGGCACTACTGAAGAAGAAAAAGGGTTGTTGTTGGGTCTGATGTGCCCCATGTCCAAAATTTCCTTGATGGCCTTCTCTATCTCATCTTTGTACTTCTTGGGGTGTCTGTATGGTGTGGTGATAACTGGTTTGGCCCCTTATTCTAGCTCAATAATGTGCTCAAACCCTCTATCTGGTGGTACCCCTAGAGGAATAGGACCAAACACCTTGTGGTGCCTGTCAAGGATTTCTTTGATCTCTGGAGTGTAGTGAACCTTGCCCTGTTCATCCAAACGTGTCACAATCCTGCATTCTGCTGCGTATACTATCTCATTCCTCTGGAAGATGGCCTCCATCCTCTTGGTCGTGACTACCTTTGTAGCATTCCCTGTTATTCCCCTCAACACTACCTTTTGTCCACCTTCCTCTGTGAATGACATTTCCATTGTTTTGTAGTTGGTGGTGATAGGCCCCAGTGTGCTGAGCCACTGAGCCCCTAGGATGATGTTGGTGTCCAGAAGTTCCATGACATAGATGTCCTGTATCAGCTCGTGCCTACCCAAGGTAAGTTTCATGCCCGGAATATATCTTTCACAGGGCATAGTGCCTCCTCCTGCAACCTCCACTTTGAATCCTTCAAATTCTACTCTGGGTATGTGCCTCCTCTTCAATAATGTTGCATCAATGAAGTTGTGGGAAGCTCCTCCATCAATCAAGACCGAAACTCTTTGACCCTGCAAGACCCCCCTTATTTGGAAGGTGTTATACTTGGGTACTCCACTAATAGATGCCAAGGTGGCCATACTATCTTGTCCAATGATCTTCTCCTCCTCTACTACCTTAGTGGTTTCTGCCTCCATGTTTTGTATCTGGCCAATCTCATCTTCCTCTTTGTTGTCTGAAGTGACCTCAATGTAGTGCACCTGACCACATCCCATGCACTTGTGTGATGGGTTCCATGGTTCCTTGCATGTGAAGAAGAGTTTCTTCCTCCTCGGTTCTCTCCTAGTATTGTCATCTATTCTGCCATGACCTTTGTCAAAACCCTTAGGGTCACGTCCCCCCTGGTTTATTGGAGACCTTTGATCTCTTCCACCATTGTTGAGAGGTAGTCTAGGTATGAATTTAGGTTTAGCGGCTGGACCCAAATCCCTCGTCTTCCAAATGGTCTCTTGTAGGCTGGTAGGTTTGAAGGCCTTTACCCAACCCTTCATAGGTTCCATCAACCCTTCTGTGAAAAGCATCATGAGCCTGGTCGGGGACATATCTTGCACCATTACTGTCAACCTCTGAAATTCATCAATGTATGATTCAGCCATACCTATTTGTTTGAGTTGGGTGAGCTCCCGGAAATGTAACTCAAGATCCCCTTTATAAATCTATCAATGAGCCTCTGAGTGAATTTTGTATAGGACACAATTTGATTGTGGCCGAGTGTGGTGAGTCTGTGATACCACCAGTCATGAGCCTTGCCATCCAAGTACATAGTGTCAAACTTGATGGCCTCCATCTCCCTCATGGGGTTGAGCTGTAAGTAAGTATCCAGATTTTATACCCAAGACTATGTTGTCATCTTGGTCGTACCATCAAAGTATGGAATTTCTATCTTCCCTGCTCTACGTTCAAACTCAAAACTACCCCTGTGGTTTGTCCTAGGTTGATTTCTGAACCTGAGTTGGCAA
>JZKD02S0491841.1:799351-811241 GCA_000966675.3 Picea glauca
CCTTCCAGTTGCAGCTGGAAAACAAAGGAAGTTGGTGCTTCCAATGAATGTAATTCTTCAAGACATATAAGAAAAAGCATTCAGTGGTTTTCTCTCGATTTGGGTTTCCACGTAAAGCACTGGTGTACTGTTTATGTGTATGATTGTTTATTTACTCTGCAGTTATTGGATGATAATGCTTCATTGATATAACACTTGGATTATATGGTTAAAAGGGATTAAATCGCTCTATTACTAATTCACCCCCCCTCTCAGTAATCCAACAGGGGACTTATAGCCAAGAAGATTAAAGTAGAGGAATGAGTGTCCATTTGGGCATTGAAGGAACAAACTCTAATGGTCATGGAGAAGGAAGGGATGAAAACGTGAATATGGTAGAGACCATTAAGAATTTGTAGAGGGATTTCCAAAGCCATAAATATGATAATGAAAGACTTACGAGAGCCAAGGAGCAGAAGGATGACTTCAACATGAAGTTATTGTGGAGCTTGAATGGAATAGAAAAGAAATTAGATAAGGAGAGTGGCTCAAGCAAATCAGAAAGTCACAAACCTTCTGATGAGAAAAGCAGAGAAAGAAGTTTTAGCAGACATCACCATCACTCCACGAGGCATTCCAATAAGAGAGCACACAACAAATCAATTCCATCCCTTGTCAGGAAGCATAAGAGGTATGGGGTGGATGAGCTACAAGGAGAAATGAACAAAATCAAACCTCCTACATTTGATGGTGATCACAAGAAGGATGAAAATGTAGAAACAAGGTTGTTGGGCATGAGAAATTATTTTTAATTGCATAATTATTCTTCTTATGTAGAAGGTAGAATTGTTATCTATCAACTCAAGGGAAAGGCATCACTGTGGTGGGATCATCTTGTGTAGGTGAAGCACATCAAGGAGAAAAGTGTTACTTAGAGGGAATTCAAGAAGTATTTCAAGAACAAATACTTGAGTAAGAGATACTACGACAAGAAAATGAAAGAGTTCTTTGAGCTCAAACTTGGGAGTATGACCATTGATGAATATGAAAGACGGTTTTTAGAACTGATGAAGTATGTCTCTTTCATCAAGGATGAGACAATTAAGAGTGAGAGGTATTTGAGTGGATTTCCATCCTTCATCAGTGACAAAATACAGTATGATGATCCCAAGACATTGGAGGAGACCATAAGGCAATCTAAATTCCTTTATGATCAGTAAAAATCAAGGCCAAATTTCCAAAAAGCTTGGGAAGACAAAAATAAATTCAAGGTGGATCAGAGGAAGAAGGGGTCTAAGCCACCATTCTTCAGAAATAATCCACGGGGACAACAAAAAAATAGAGATCCTAGAATGATTGAAACATGGGGTCAAAGGCCAAGGCAACCACCTATTCAATCTTGGGGTTATAGAGGGGATGATATGTTCAGAGATTGTCCTCACAAAGGTGAAAAAGGGATAATGGTTCACAATGTACAACAAGATGAAACAATGGAGGACATCGACAGAAATGTTCTAGGATCTATGCAGCCCTGGACAACAAGCAAGCGAAGTATTATTCAAATATGATTGAAGTGGAAGGTATGATCAACAACCAAACCATTACTATTTTAATTGATTCAAGAGCTAGACATAGTTATATAGATCCTAAGGTAGTGGAAAGGTTACATTTTCCAAGAAGAAAGCATGGGAAATCTTGGTTGGTGCAACTGGCTACAAGAGATAAAATAAAAGTTAATGAGATGGTTAAATCATGTCTTATGGACATGAATGGACTGAACACCAGAGAAGATTTGAACATCTTGCCTTTAGGTTCTTATGAATGTCTAATTGGGATGGATTGTTTGGACCAGCGTCATGCTATGATGGACTGTCATAACAAGGCATTTACTTGCTTGGATGAGGAAGGGAGCCTAGGAAAAGTGTAGGGAATTCCCAGGGAAGTAACCATCAGAGAGATTTCAGCATTGCAGCTGAAGAAATGTTACAGGAAAGGGTGTCAAATATTTGCAGCTCATATGGAGGAGAAACCTAAAGATAAGGTGCCAAATTTGGAAGATTATGCAGTCCTAAAAGAGTTTGAAGATGTGTTCAGGGAAGTACCAGGACTACCCCCAAAGAGAGATATTGATTTTTCTATAAATCTAATGCATGGAGTAGCTCCAGTGTCAAAGACTCCTTACAAAATGATTACACCAGAGTTGAAGGAGTTGCAAATGCAGATTGAAGAACTTCTGAAGAAGGGGTATATACGCCCAAGTGTGTCACCTTGGGGTGCCCTAGTCTTGTTCATGAATAAGAAATATGGAACATTAAGATTGTGCATTGATTTCAGACAGTTGAATAAAGTGGTTGTTAAGAACAAGTATCCTCTGCCAAGGATTGATGATCTTTTTGATCAATTGAAGGATGAAAAGATATTTTCGAAGATAGATCTCAGGTCAAGATACCATCAGGTAAGGATTAAAGAGGAAGACATCAGCAAGACCGCCTTCAGGACAAGGTATGGTCATTATGAGTTCACGGTGGTGCCATTTGGGTTGTCAAATGCACTAGTTGTTTTCATGTGCTTAATGAATGGTGTTTTCCGAGAATATTTAGACAAGTTTGTCATTGTCGTTTTGGATGAAATTATTATATATTCCAAGTCAGAAAAAGAGCATGAGAATCATTTGAGGATGGTGTTGCAAGCATTAAGGGACCATCAGTTGTATGCCAAATTGAGCAAGTGCTCATTTTATCAAAAGAAAATTCATTATTTGGGGCACATCACTTCAAAGGATGGGATAGCAGTGGATCCTAAGAAGATAGAAGCCATTAGAGAATGGTCAGCTCCAAATAATCTGATAGAGGTCACATCATTCATGGGCCTTGCAGGCTACTACTGGAGATTTATTGAAGGATTCTCAAAGATGTCACACCCAATCACTTCCTTGCAAAGAAAGGGTGTGAAGTTTTAGTGGACATTGGATTGTGAAAAGAGTTTCCAACAATTGAAACATTTGTTAACAAGTTCTCTAATACTAAGGATTGTAGACCCAAATGAAGACTTCATTGTATGCATAGATGCATGTAAAGAAGGACTTGGTGGAGTCCTCAGTCAAAATGGATTGGTGATATATTATGAATCAAGGAAGTTAAAAGAGCATGAAATACATTATTCCACTCATGATTTGGAGTTGGCAGCCATAGTGCATGCCTTGAGGAAATGGATATACTACCTCATGGGGAAGAGGTTTGAGCTGAGAACAGACCATAATGGTCTGAAATTTTTATTTGATCAACCAACTCTAAATGCTAGGCAAACTAGATGGCTAGAATTTCTAAGTGAATATGACTTTGATATAAAGCATATCAAGGGAAAAGAGAACAAAGTGGTTGATGCACTCAGAAGAAGAGTACATTAATTGCATGCTACAACCATTATCATGTACCAATCAGATTTGAAAGACAAAAGTATAGAGGTTGCTAAATTAGATTTGCATTACAAGGAATTACTGGCAAAATTACAGCAAGGTATTTTGCAGTAGAAAATTGAAGTTTACAAGCTAGATAATGACGAAATTCTCAGGTACAGGGGCAGAATTTATGTACCAAATTCTCAGGAGTTGAAAAATCTGATATTGAGAGAAATGCATAATGTGCCTTATGTTGGGCACCCAGGATATCAGAAAACTATTGCAGTTGTCAAAAGCCAATATTATTGGCCAGGCATGAAGAAAGAGGTTGTTGATTTTATTTTCAGATGTTTGGAATGCCAAAAGGTAAAGGTTGAGCATAGACACCCAACTGGTTTGCTACGTCCATTACCCATTCCTGAGTGGAAATGGGAAGTTTTAACCATGGATTTCATCATCAAACTACCCAGAACAACCAAGCAACATGATTCTATCATGGTAGTGGTGGATAAGCTTACTAAAGATGCCCATTTTATTCTCGTTAAGATCACTCACAAGGAAACCAACATTGTTGATTTTTATATGAAAGAAATTGCTAGATTACATGGCATACCCAAGACAATTGTGTCTGACAAAGATCCAAAATTTACCTCAAAATTTTGGAAAGGATTATTTAATGGATTTGGAACAAATTTGAATTTTAGCATAGCTTATCATCCAAAATCAGATGGACAAATAGAGAGACTAAATCAAGTGATTGAATTTATGTTGAGGATGTATGTGATGGATAAACCATCAAAATGGGAAGACTACCTATACTTGGTAGAGTTTGATTATAACAATGGGTACCAAGCATCTCTAAAGACGAGCCCATTTGAGGCACTCTATGGAAGAAAGTGAAACACACCAGTAAGTTGGGATAACCCAGTAGAGAAAGCAATGATTGGGCCAGATTTGCTCAGGCAAATGGAGGAGAAAATGATAAAAATAAAGAAAAATTTAAAAGGTTTCCTAGAACAGGCAGAAAAGTTATGTTGATAAGGCAGAACTCACAGGGAATTTAAAGTGGGTGACCATGTGTTCTTGAAAGTGAAAGCCAACAGAAGTTCCATGAAGTTGGAAAATTGTTCAAAGTTGGCAGCTCGCTATTGTGGGCCATTTGAAATCCTAGAGAGGATTGGTCTAGTTTCTTATATGATTGCATTTCCTGCATCTATGTTTGTTCATAATGTATTCCATGTATCTATGCTCAAGAAATATATACCTGATGCTAATCATGTTATTGATTGGAATGTGATTCAGGTGGAGCAAGAAGGTGCTTTCCAAGTGCATCTAGTACGCATTTTGGACCGGAAAATCAAACAGCTCCGGAATCGAGCCATAGGTCTTGTAAAGGTCCAATGGACATGGTACGGTCCTGAGGATGCTACTTGGGAGCATGAGGATGCAATGTGGGCAAAATACCGGCATCTTTTTGAGGATCTTTTAAATTTTGTTGTACATGGGTATATGATGCACTGAGGATAGTGCATAAATAAGGGGAGGGGATTGTAATATCCCTAATGTTGAACCCAATTGTATATGTAAATACAAATGTACTTAAGCTGGTGAGCCGTATGACATCATTTTATATGCACATTTCACGGCATAATGGGCGCATGTACTGCGTAGTAAAATGAGGAAGTTGCACATTCCAGGACACCACGCGCAACATCTTAAGTGTGCACAATTGTGAGGCCAGCAAGCCTTTGTGTATATGCTATGTTTTATAAGCTAGTGAGCCAGTTATTATAATCTAGGATGCTTATGCTTTGATTAGGCCGAAGAGCCTAGATATTAAAGGCCAATACGCCTATTTTTGTATATGTCCCATAATTAATATAAAATACATCGTTGCACACATACCGACCACGATAAAAGAGATATGGGACTAAACTCCACTAGTTAGGAAAAGGGAGGGGCTAAGTTAAGGAAAGGGGCTAAGATAGGGAGCTTAAGCTAAAAAGGAATATTATATTAATATTTCTTTAAATAATAAAGTATGGATAATTATTTTATCCTAAGTTCTAAAGTTGGGTACAAGTGAGCCAAAGTAGCTCCCAACATGACAAGTCTCAAGTTGGGGACATGCATACATATTTTTGGGACTTAGTTCATTTCCTATGATCTTTCCATTATTCCTTCCATCATTCAGCCATCTAGTCAATCATCCATGAGTATTCACACCCATTGAGGTATCCTTCGTATTTTCATAACTATACCTAAATCCGTATCCATAGCCATCTTTATGCTCGTGTAGCTGGTTAGCGTGGGAGCTGGATTGAAGAGGCGGGTTGTCAGGCCAGTGAGAAACTCTCTAGGTGAGAGAATTGTTGGGGGTTGATTTCCTGAAGGTGTTGAATTGCAGCTATAGTGCTCTAAGACTTCTTGTCCGGCCTGTTGTTGAAGCCCGGAAAGGAAGTGGGGCAGCCGAACGACTGTTGAGCAAAGAAAGGGCACACTTCTTGGGTGGAACAGGCATGTGGGGAATGAGGGACTGTAGGTTGTTAGTTGAGTTGGCACCTAAGACAGAGTCTTTACTATTGTACATGAGCCTTTTGCCTGGTTAGGAATCCCTTAAACCAGGTGGAGTTTAGTCCCATCTCGGGGGTGAGTCACTATTGAGAGTGTTGAACAGTATGGTCTAAGGCTGGGAGGTTCGTGGAAGGTCTGCACACAGTTGGTGATATTATCATAAAGATAAGTGTCAATTGTGTCATAAATTTACATGCTGCATTGTTATTTACATGTTTATTTTTATGGGTTTATCCTATGCATGATTATATTTGTCTGTGTGTTTATGGGTATTTCCTGTATATGCTGCATGTCTATGTTTACTGTTATGAATCCATGTATTTACAAAATGTATTTTTATGTTTACGTTTTACATGTAAATCTTCTGCAAGAGTTATGTCTGTATGTATCTTATTTGCATGCAATCCTTCAAAGAATCATTTATGTAGCATAGCTCAGTTCGATACCGGGTATGTTACAGTATGTTTCGGAGAGAGAACAACAAGAGTTCTCTGGCGTAGCGTGGCCCCACATGGATGGTCAGGGACGTTACAGATTTTATTTTTTATACAAACAATGAAATCAATGCACTATAGTAAGAGTGATGTAGAAAATAACTTAAATTAAAGTGATTGACTTTATGAACACTAAAGTCTATGCAATGTAATAAAATCAATTCACTAAGCATTGAAACCAATGCACTAAAATCAATTTTCTCCATTGTATAAACAATGAAATCAATGCACTATACTAAGAGTAATGCAACAAACATCTTAGTCTATTGTAAAAACATTGATATTAATGATAATATCCATTGTATAAACCATACAATTGATGCACTATCAATTTTATCCATTTTACATCTTCAACATACACCCTGTAGTAGGTTTTTAGGTTTTAGATTTCTCCATTCATCATTTATTAAATCAACGCATTGAATCATTTTCCACTATATCATTACTAAAATAAACACACTTATCAAGAAGAGTAATGGAAAATAAAGCTAGGTGGTCATGGGCATCTTCACTTGAGGATTAATGGACTAAGCTTGTTCGATCTCACATGGGTGATCTGCACATAAATGTCACAAATTGGAGATGTACATTGCATCCCTCATTCTCTCTCAAATTAAAGGTAATATTACCATGAAAATCTAAGTTATTGTTTAACCCATTTAGCATACATTTAGTAATTTCATCACATTAATCATATAAATATTTATATAGGTCATCTAGTAGATGTTTCTCTTGGATGCAACTCTTTCACCTCATACATGGTATCAAACCAAATGTATCTATATGTATTTTAATTTCATGTTCCAATTCATTAATATGTTCGCTTCCAAGCACTCCTCTCGTCCCATACACTTACATTTCCAATAATTAGTGTACCTCTAGAAGTATCCCCAACAACCAAAGTTTCCAGTTGTCAAATGTCATCCTGTAAAATAGATGTTTGATTCAATTAATCCATATCTCAATCCTTTGTATTATTTAACTTCACTATTATTTGAAGCACAAAACATTGTCAAACACATATACAACTTAAGTTTTTCTAGGGCCACTTCACACTGTGGATAAATTTAAATATCAATCGTTGTTATTTCTTTTTGAGTCGACTATCTAGTCTAGTTTACATAGTCATATTTTCATTTCATGTATTTTTCTGTTATATTATTTCCAAGTTCTTAGTTCTGATCATTTGTATTAGGATGTCTATCTTCTTCCTACCATGCCTAGAAACTATCGAAAGATGTGTTCTTTGTTACTTTCTGTTTTTTCCAATGTTAATTTGGGGTTATGGATAATTTTAGGTTTTATATTTCTCCTTTAAAAATTTCTTAATCAATTCATTAAATCATTTTGCATAGTGTCACCATTGAAATCAATGCAATAAACAATTAGAGAAATGGAAAGGAAATATGTATGATCATGGGCATATTCATCAAAGTATTAATGGCGCGGGCTTCTTCTGTCTTGATAGGAGCATATAATTATTGAATGTATTTCTATATTCTATCACAGGAGTATTCCAAACATGTTCGTGCAATGTTAACAATGACTTCCTACTTGTCAATACCACACATATATTATGCATATATAGAAGGTTTACATTGGTGGGGCATACACTATTATTATGATGATATAATGTATATAAACACCCATTACATATATTTTAAATTTATTTTCCACAACCTCCTACATAAATCTTTAGATTATATTATATTAGAAATTTTATCAAATTGATTTAGGGATGAATATACATTAAGCTTTAATTATATTATTTCTACAATGTCAATGTTTATATTCATTTTGAAATAGAATTTAACATGGTAAATTGAGGGTGGATTGAAATCCATTACTTAAACAAATATTAAAAATCAATCCCTTACAATAACAATAGTGGACAACAAACATGCCTAAAATTATTTAAATCATTGGAGACAAACACACCTAAAATGTCTTATATGATATGAAACAAATGTGTCTAAAATGATTTAAATTGTTTGAAAGAAATGAATTGTAACTATCCCAGACTTATTTTTTATCACATGAGTTCACTTCTCCTTAGTAGATTGATTTTATACAAATCACTTTGCTATTTCTCTAACCTCTATGTTATTATGTTGTCTACAATATATTAATTTGTACAAATCAACTTTTTTCTCATGAATATATGAGTTTGTTGCTCCTTCAATCTCTATATTATTATATTTTCTTCAATTTAATACTCTTGAAGACATTTATTTCGCTCACATCAGTTTATTGCTTCTCTATTTTTTGCATTAAAATGTTTTCTATAGAAAATTAATTTCACTCAGATTAGTTTGCTACTCCTCAATATATTAATTTCCCTTGGATCAATTTGTAGTTCTTCCAAGGCCTATATTATTAAGTTTTGGCTAGTTCATTGTTTCTCAATATATCTATTTCCCTTAAATAATTTTTCTACTCCTCTGATCTCTATATTATTAGATTTTCTTATTTTGTTACTCCCCATTAAATTAATTTCCCTTATTAGATTTTCTTATTTTGTTACTCCCCATTAAATTAATTTCCCTTATATCACTTTGATGTTATTTAATACTTTAAATATTTAAAATAAATTATATATACATAGCTATTGTATTATATATATTTTTATTTTCAATATATAAACAACATATAATACTATTTTAATTTTATTTATTTAATATATAATTACTATTAACTACATTATATTACAACATATCTATACATACTTTGATATTATAAACAACATATAGTACTATTTTAATTTTACTTATTTAATATATAATTACTATTAACTACATTATATTACAACATATCTATGTGATACTAGACTATATAACACCTCATGGTACAAAAATACATTGTCTTCCCACTTGCACCATCACATTTTGATTACATTTGTATTCATGTTTCGTATCGTGCTGACTTCCTCATATTCCTTCATCTACAGCTAAATGTGCTTCATCATTCACATAGTATTTTCTATTCCTTCATTTACACCTAAATGTGTTGGCATCATTCACATAGTATTTTCTAGATATAATATTTTCTAGTTTATTTATTAACATATATAGTACTTAAATATTGCCTCAGTGAAGAAAATATAAAATTCTTAAATTTTAGATGCTGACATTTTGGGTTAGCTTGATCTCTTGAATTGTTGGTCTAATGCATATTGAGGTTCAATAAATGGTGATCTTTCTAGGATTTTTTTATGTTTGTTTTTTTCTATTTGGTATTTTTAATTAAAATTATTTTTACCAAAAGAAAATTTCTATATCATTTTTATAATTACGTCTAGAAGTATATAAATATTGAAAACTTCCAAATTAATTAGTCTTTTAATTAAAAATATATAGTGTGTGTGAGAGAGATTTAATGATGAAAAAATTTTCTTGACATTATTCACAAATTAAAGGCCAAGTTTTAATATTATAACCCTAGTACATGTCATTGTGTGTTTGTTAATGATTATAGTCCATGATTAACATGAATTATTGATTAATACTATTTTTTCCTTCCTCATAATGGTAGGAAGTGTTTCTACATCACCTCTCTACATTAATCGACCATGATTTTAAGTGATTAGACTAGTTATAATTCAAATTACAATTCAAAGTAAAATTGTTACTAAGTTTACATTATAGATATTTTTCATATATATATATATATATATAACCAATTTCATTAAATTTAGACTATGTAGTAAGAACATGTGCTTAAATTTATCCCAAAAAATCGACTACTAGTTTTCAAAAGTGTTATTGCAAGTTCCAATAGTATGATTATGATTTTCCAATAATATTATTATTAGATTCCAATATTACATTATCATTTTATAATGTATAATTATTACATTTCATAAATTTAACATTTGTTTTTTAATCTTCATGCCTATATCGCAACTAAATATATTAATTAATGTATTTTGCTTATAAATAAAATAGAGCACACAAGTTGAATGAATACATTAAAATATGTTGATTTATATTAACATCTAAATAATATCATCACCAATGATTTCTGTTAACATTTTAACACTATCATCACCAAATTTTTATTATGTAGCATAATATTTCAAGGCACAGGCGTCATACAATAGCCATTATTTTTTTATAAAAAGACATTATGGGTCAAATGAGCAAAGGACATTTTATTTCTTCAAGCAATAGCAAGAAAGTTTCGTTCAACACCAACTAAACGTTCACCACTTCAATGAACTTTAGACTTCCTTCTTCTCCTTATATCATAAGACTTGTGTCTTCCCATCACCACTTCATAATAATCCAACTTCTCACGCTCTTTGACATAAATGTTCACCACTTCAATCACTTTTAGACTCCCTTCTTCTTCATTAGCTCCGAAATACTTGATTTCTTCGTACATGCACAATCGCATTGTAGTGTTGGATGTTCTTCAAAACTTTTATCTTTGAATGTTTATTCATGTTTCATTCTACCATGTTTACTTATTTAAATGTCTTCATTTACAGCTAAATTTTCTCGCATTTCCTAGATTTATTATTATGCTAGTTGATAGTTCTAAAGTTTGAAGTGCATACTTGAAAAATAAGTTTTAAAGGTTATCTCAATTGGTTGAATCATTCATCCAAAAATTTCACCAGTATTGTAACTTAATGGATCTACTACCATTTTCCATGTTTACTTTCTCATATGTTTTCATTTACAATTAAATTCCCTTGCATTATTCATGCAATATTTCCTTGATCTATTATTATGCTAGTTGATATTTCTGAAGTTTGAAGAATATAGTTGGAAAATAAGCTTCAAGGGTTAGTCAAATCGGTTGAACCATTGGTCCAACACATTCACCACTATTATAACTTAATGGCCCTACTGAGATTTCACATGTTGGTTGTTTTGATTTGTTATTCTCAATCAAAATTATCTGTACCAACTCATTTTGTTGATATTTGTTTTCGTGATTAAAATCCAAAGTAAGTGTTACTGATTGTACATTATAAATTATTTTCATATGATAAATACATATAATTATATGCGCATGTGCAAGCTAATGATGGTCTCTCATGATGCGTTAGTGGCAACGCAAACATGGAAAAACAACAATTTGTTAACATGGAGGGATTATTCAAGTTACTTTTACAATGAATTTGAATATGGTGTAAAAAGATAAACATAGGAAATTGAATTAATTTTGTGAATATACAACTTTTATTTATAGAAATTGTGAACAACTATGTGAAATTTGAGTTTTTCTAGCCATGGTATGTTATTTTTCTAACAAAATATAAGGTATGTGTCTTCGATAGTGCATGTGTTGAATACCTTAAAGATGAAATTTCCTTCCAAAAACTTTCATAATTGTAGAGAACCCATTGTTCTAGTGTCGTCTATTTTTTCAAAATTTATATTATCAGTTTATATATATATATATATATATATATATATATATATATATATATATATAT
>JZKD02S0491841.1:820690-835524 GCA_000966675.3 Picea glauca
TATAAGGATATGGTACATGGGGTTCAATTCCGCAATGACCGTGGTAGTGTGTAACATAATGTAATTGTGAAACCTCTGGATGACAATGACGGATGCCAGAGCCAAATTTTCAACGAGTGAATATTGGAGCTCGGGGCCAGATAGACTCTTGTTTAGATAATAGATCACACGTTCGTAACTGTTAGGGTCTTCTTGAACTAACACCATAGAAATAGGGGAAGTAGAAGCTGCCAAATAAAGGATATAGTCTCGTGCATAATTCGGAGGATGCAAGTGATGGGTGTGGGTCAATGTGTTCTTAAGAGCATCAAAAGGTCATTGAGAAGTGTCATCCCAAATGAAAGTAGTGTCTTTCTGCAACAATCGCATAAATCCTTTAGTAAGCTCGGAGTAATTACATATAAAACAACGAAGAAAGTTTGCTTTCCCTTGTAAACTTTGTAGTTGGGTCAGGTTTTTGGGAGGGGGTAAAGCAAGAATAAATTTTATTTTATGGATCCACCCTAATCCCATATTTGGAGAATATGAAACCGAGGATTTGACATGATTCGTCAGCGAAGATGCATTTGTGAGGGTTCAAATGGATACAGTAAAACCAACATCGAAGAAAAATGGCCCATAAATGACCAATATGATCTTTTCGATTAGACGAATGAGAAAGTAAATCATCAAGGTAGCGTTCTACAATATGTTTGATATCATAGAAAGTAGACGACATGGCCCATTGGAAAGTAGCACCAATGTTTTTGAGACTAAAGGGTAGTTTCAGATAAGAAAATGTCCCCCCAAGAGCAGATGAAGGTTGTCTTGTGTTGATCAACTGGTAGAATATCGATCTAGTTATACCCAAAGAATCCATCCATGAAAGAAAATATAACGCTGCCAGCGTAGTTATCAATGATTTGGTTGATAAAGGGTGCAAGGTAGATGTCTTTTGGACAATCCTTATTGAGATCCCTATAATCGACATTGACACGAATGTTTCCTTGTTTTTTAGCAACCATAACGATGTTAGAAACTCACTTCTTCAAGGGGATAGGATAGATAAATCCAGACTTCAACAGTTTTTCAACTTCTTCCTTTATGGCCACGGTTTTCTTAGGATGAACCAGGTGGAGTTTTTTTCGTATAGTTTTAACACTTGGGTAATTTTTTATCTCATGCACAATGATCGATGAATCAATCCCTAAAATTTCTTCATAGCTCCATGCAAAGACATTGCAATTTTTTTTTGAATAAATCAGTGTAAGCTTCCACTTCCCCAAGCAAAAAATTATCACCGAGATGAACATTTTCCACGATACCTTATTTGATCAAAATATCAATAGTGATGGTAGAAGAGATGTTTCCTAAATTCCCTTCGGAAGTAGTATCCTGGGTAAGGATAGGAGATTGGGGAGAATCGAAAACATTGAGGGGGAAGATAGAGTGTATATCTTTCTCATTTACATATAGACTAGGGAGAAACGATGATCGATGATGGTTGTCATCCCAAGGTACCTTGTCGATATTAAGCATTTCCATAATGGATTTGTCTGATGGAAAAATATGTAGGATGTAGTCGAAAGTAGAGGATAAGGAATCCAACCAAGATGGAAATGAATAAGTGTTGCATGCCAACAGATGTTGGTCATCCAAAGAGGGAGAAGTAGATCAGATAGCATCGTATGAAGCCTCAATAGGACTAAGTGGCATAGCATCACCTAGTGCATCAAATTCCAAAGGACTAGGGACAACCCAAGGATCATATGATTCGAAAGATTGATATGCCATAGTCGAGATCATATTGATTGTGGAAATGTGTTGTGTGGTGGGAAGAAGTGGTGCAGGGAAAGTACCCATAAGGGAAGAATATTTTAAAATACCTACACCAACACTTTCATAAGTGATCTTAGTATCTCCCAAGAAAGGAATATTGTTGGTGGCAGGAGTGCAAGCGTCGAGGGTGTAGTAATCTAACTGGTCGATAGTGAAAATTTTACCTTGATAGGGGAATTGTACACATCAAAACACCAATGAATCGATGACACTCATGGCATAAAACCAACTTATTCCTAATAATAAGTTGTAGTCAAGGGGTGCAAAAACTACCTCTACATCGACAAAGATAGTCTTTCCTCCCAATTGAATAGCTAAGGACTGCAATAGTCCAGGAGGAAGAAAACCTCACCCATTTAATGCTCGTAACATTGTAGGGGATTGGTTAAGCGCAGGTGATTTTAATCCTTTCCAAAAGGATAATGACATGATGCAAGTTGAATATCCCTCATCCAGTATGGTGAGGTGAATGTGTTGGTTATGAAAAAGTACATCAATTTGGAAAGCAAGTTGGTGATAAATTCGTGACTTGAATTTATCAAGGTTAAATGTGATATTATTTGACGACTCAGGATCAATTGCGCCAGTGGCGGCCAAAAGCGTTCTACGTTGACTTGGACAATGTTGTAGAACTTCAAGAGAAGACATATCACACAATGCTTGAGACAAATCTTCAAGAATGTTGTATTTTTGGGTGGCATGTGAACTAGGATTAAAAGTTCATTTATGAATAGTGTTCTTGGGAAGGCGGAAAATAGAGTCGAAAGTGGGTTTCTCAATTTGAAGTGACCCAGATGGAGGACTAACGGTGGTGGGAGATGGATCTGGTGGGGTACCATTCATGACCTTCTCTTTATTAGGTTTATTCGGTGTGTCATACATTGTGGTGTGAGTGATTAAACCAATCCCATTGAACATATAAATATGAGTGCTTGACGAAGCTTCCTCACTAGGAGGATGACTGGTATTACCCCTGCTCGAGGGGCAGGGGCTTGAGAAACCATGGAATGTTGTTGAATAAAAGGTAGTGTTAACACAACGGGTTGGGAATTCCCTTTGAAATGTTTTTCAACTTCATCGTGATGAGGATAGTCTTGAGTGTAATGATCATCACCACAAATAAGACATGGGAATTTTGGTTTTTTTTGTGGTTTCTTTTCGGGAGTAGGAGATGGAGTTTGTGTTTTTGGATTTTCATTATTATTATTATTTGGTTTATTTTTCATTTTCTTCTTTCCCCAGATTGTTGTGAAGAGGAAGATTGGACTGCATTCACCTCAGAGATTTGAGTTGGGGGGGAGGTAGAGGGGAGTGAATTCGAACCGATTACGAGTGTAGAAATAGAGTGATTAGTTGATCCATTCGATTGTGATGAAGATTGGTTTTTGATGGTACCGATGAATCCATATGCATGTGTTGTGGAAGACAGTTTGGATGGATCGGTAGAAGTACGGGGAGCATTTGGTATCAACTCATACAACGTACCAAATTGGGAGTAAACCAAATCTAAATACTGAGCTCGAGAAATGGCGTCTTCTTTGGTGACCACACCACCCATGGAAATGTCACAAGAAATTGGGGGTAAAAGAGATTTATTAAACCATTATACCAATAACTGGTCAGGAATGGTCTCTTTAATCAACCTTTGTCATCGTCTCCACTCATAAATATGATCATAGATATGAACGAAGTTCATTTGGCAAAGTGGGGTTAATAGTTCCATACCCGTCTCGTAATGGATGGGTGATTGAAAATGCATGAGAAAATCAATATCTAGGGATTTGAAGTCTTGAAAGGTACCACGTTGAATTTCAATGTACCATTTGGCTGTGGATCTTGTGAGTGTGCGTTGGAAAAGACATAAATGTATAGAATCATCCATCAGTGAGTTTGATGAGCACCATAGATGAAATTTCATAACATGGTTGTTCGGTCTTCTATAATTTTATTGTCAAATTTATGGATGTTAGAAGGTAATTTAGCAGGAATTACTGGCCATAAAGGAAACCGTAATATGGGATCATTTGTCAACCGAGACAAATCTGGTAGATCCTGCGTGGCGAGGAAAGGTAGTTGTTGGTTAAACTGAGGGTGATACTAATGCAAAATAGGCACACCAGTGGGGCAATGAACTGGTTGAGGTGGATAATTGTATCCAATAGGCCCTCCCATATATGGTTTTTTTGGACCGGTATAGGCAAGATTTGATTGTTGTTGAGGAATGATCACGAGCAGAGGGAAACCCGGTTGATGTTGAGGAGTATAATTCGATTGATTAGGTTGTGGGGGATAAACAATCTTCCCTTGAGGAGGGTAAATAGTCTATCCCTATAAAGGATAAACAAGAGAGATAATATTGTTGTCCTTGAGGACCCCAGGTGGGATTTGGAACACTCGGATAAGGTTTTCCAAAATATAATCCGGAAGTAATAGGATTTGGTACTCCTCCTTATGGGTTATGATATGATTTCCCTCCTTGGTAATTTTTATTAAACTTACCTTCTTTAGGTGATCCCCGGGATTGTGAAGGGTTTACAGCAAAAGAGGGTTTCCCCCCTGCCATAGGTTGTGTTATCACTCCAAGAAACTCTTTGAGGCTGTAGGTCAAAGATGCTTGGTAACTTAAAGTAAACTTGTTTTTTTGTTTTTGTGTATGTGGATCAATGGGATAACTCAACTATAGTATGTCCTCCAAATAGTCAAAATGAATAATCAAATGAACCAATTCTCTCAAGGATCAATAATCAGATAATAGCTTTAAAAATGGGTGAAGAAATCTATACTTATTAACCAAAACCACAGATGTGATGGGTCAAGTAATATAGTGAAGAATACTATTAAGTCAAACCCATGAACTCACTAATCAGGTGACAGTCATTTAGTAGTTAAAACAAGCTTGAAATAAAGTACAGAAAAAAGGATGGAAATCTGATATAAATAGAGAGAGAAAATTGTGATCTATATTATCATATGAAAAGTCTATTACAAATAGTACAGTTATTGTATCCAAAATTGAAACCCCCCTGCCTCTTACCTCTATGAGCTTAAATAATATTTACAAATTATTTTCAATATCCTCCAAAGATAGATCTGATAACTTCTTTTCTTATCTCAAATTCGAAATTGTGAGGTAGCTGGAAAAAACAGAAATTTCTAGAAAAATGTTGCTCCAAGATTCACCTATATCCTCCAAATCACAAAATATATGGGAAAAATGAGAGATTTTATTAAATAGTTGCCCATTCTTATGAAAAACCTCCTTCAGTTTCTAAAAATAGTATTCCAACTCATCAGAATCTGTCCTTAAAGACAGTGACTAAAACAGGAAAAACAAAGTATTTAATTTCTGGAAATATGGTGCTCAAAGATTGACCTATATTTCACGAATAACAATAGATCTTGGAAAAATGAGAGATTTTATTGAATAGACACCCATTCTTATGAAAAACCTCCTTCAGTTTCTAAAAATACTCTTCTAGATGATCAGAATCTGTCTCCCAAGAAGGTGACTAAAACAGAAAAATCTAGATTTCCAAATCTAGTCATATTCCTACATTTTAGGATTTGATCTCTAGAATATTTCCATTGATAAAATGAAGTGCCACCTTCACTCATGGATTATATTTTATAATATATATGATTATTCATCATCATATTCTCCTTAATAAACTCAACCAAGTCGAATTTGAACTTTTGACCAAAATAATATATTTTGGAAAATTTCTGAAAATGATGCCTCATCTTGTGGGGAACTTTTGACTACCTTCCTGAGCTCTAAATGAAGATATGAAAGTACCATTGGAAATATTAGGATGTCTAGTTGTCAATCAACTATTTGAGTGTGTAAAACATACTCTCCACGGCTCAGAAAATTGATTTTTCCCAAGGCAGTTTATTAGCTGAAAAACTTGCACTTTCACCAATTCACTACACTGTGAAAACAGTGATTTAGCTGGTGAAAAGGGAGACTTTCACCTGCTTACTTCACTGTGAAGAAATCATTTAGTTGGTGAAAGATAAAATTTGCTTCTTGGTATATTTTGATATGCCACATCATTTTTTCATTGGGTAATAAGATTTAAAGCCAATCTTATATACTTTAAAACTTAAAGATTTATAAGTAAATATTTACCTTATTATTATCTTTTGATATGATATCAAAACAAATTTCAGAATGAATTTTTTGATCGCTAACATCTGGCTTCAACTAGGATGGAGACCTCCCTGCGAGGTTTCCAAGAACCTAATAGACCTTGTGCCTTTAGTATTGGGCATGGAGTCATTTATCCTTTCCAATTTATCATCTGAAAACTTGTAGCAAACTTGTAACCTGCCTATAACCTGCTTGTAACCTGCTTGTTTATTCATTAAATCAATCAACTGAAAATAATCAAGTTTCTTGATTCCCTCATAGATCTCAATGTTAAATACAGACTGCTCAATCTCTGTCTGAGAAGAAAGCATGATGAACTATTGATATGGACTTTTCATCTCATCATCTTTCTCTCCGTATCTACTGCAATCTTCCTATGTTTGCAAATCAGAAAACTGAGGGTTGCTTTTAGTATCTGCTGCAAATTCTAATCTAGAATTTTGATCTTCATTGCTGTCTAATTCCTTTCACAGAGGTGGTCCTGCTCTCTTTCTTCCCATCATGCAATAATCATAGGTTGATCTATACATGGCTGAGACAGATAACTCTCTAAATGAGGAAAGTGTTGGCACTGGTGAAAACAATCATGTATAATCAATTGATAGACGAAACCCCATAAATAGAAATTTTTAAACACCATGAATTGGAAAAGGAATGATGGCTTTGATTTGATGTTGACAGATATCTAGTACGTTATTATCCAGATGTAATGATGATCAAGCGTTCATCACTTCTTTAACTTGTCCTCGATCTACCACACGAAATACATGATCAAATCTATCATGATATTCCACTAAGATGTGGTGAAAAGGTGTAACCTCTCCTTTGCCTCCATTAAATTCACCATCATGATCACATTGCATGTGTACAACATTCCCCTTTCAGGTTTCTAAAGACGCTGGAGAAAAAACCCATATCAACACTTTCACCAACTCACTTGCTGCTGAGAGTGCCATTTAGCCGTTGAAACCTTGAACTTTCACCGGCTAACTTCAACTTCAAAACATTTGTTAGCCGTTGAAAATCTTTTCTTCGATTTTTTTGAAAAGACCTTTGACAATTAATATTATTGAGAAATAACAATAGGAAATAACAAATTATAACCTATACTTCGACGTTTGAATTTATAAAAAATGTATGGAACCTTATTTATGACCATGCCATCACCACAAAATGAGACAAACTGACTGATTCGTTTTGGGACATAATATTTGTTTTTTTTTTTTTTTCACCTAATCCTTTGTTAAACTAAAAACTATTTGTAGTTTGTTCTAGCCTACCAACTTATTTTAGAAATCAACAACTGAACATGATCTAGCTACTCGTATGAGGAGCTTATTCTCACACCTACTAATACTTCTAATCAATAGGGGAAAATTGATCAAGTAAAATTAAATCTCCAATGCAGCCATGAAAGAAATTGATTGACTGGTAACCTCCTTGATCTGAATCTGAAAAATAAAGGAAACCATAGCATGAAGAAATATAGTTTGAAAAGATGGCAGAACCAACCATCATCTAAAAAAACTATCTTGACATTTATGTTGCTCATAAACTCCAAATAGTCAGCAATAGGGTCAATAAATCCACAAAGGAATAGCTCCCTTTGTCATTGTTCCAACTGAAAGAAAAGGTGTTGCTTTTTTTCTTCACTGATGTTAATGTTGAATGTGGATTGTTCTTCCTCTGTCAAATGAAAAAACAAGCTCAACTGTTGATCTGAAATTTTCTGCTCCTCACCTTCCTCCTCATAACTGCTGAAATCTGCCTTGGTCTGCAAATAAGAAAGATGAGGTTTGTCCTTAGAATCTGCTGCAAATCCCAAGTTATTACAAAAAAAATTCTCATCATCTCCATCCCTTTCATCAAAAATTGAAATAAAAGGTACATAAGGAGAAATATAATCCTCTTGTTGTCTTTCTTGGAGATTATATGTTTTCTGAAATTCCTGTTCCTCATGGTTACTATCATTTTCCTTGGTTTGTAGATCTAAAAATTGTGGGCTAGCCTCATTTATTTCAATAGATATTTAACCAATATTAAACTGATCTTCTCCATGTGTAGCTAAAGACATCAATTCTTCAGATTTGTGAAGATTAGAAATAATGGTAATAGGAGAGACCTGAACTCTTTCATTATTTCTATCTAATTCATTTTTATGTGAAAATATATCATCATGAATATCATTATAGAGATGATGTAGATAATGAGAGTGAGGTCCTTCTCTATTTACATCTTCAACTCTATTGTGCAATTCATATTCTACACAACAATTATCAAATAAAAACTTATCTAAAAAGAACCTTTTGCAGCGCTCATTGAATACTTTGTGAAAATCCTTCAATGATGAAATACTGGAAGGATGTAAAGAGAAATACCACTGGCGTGCATCACCATACGACGAATGCATGAACATCTTCATACGAACATCTTCATGTTGCAGATCTAGTAGATCCATGCACTCATGAAACTTTCTGAGGTATTCTATAGGATTATCTTCTTTCTCCTCTTTGAAGACAGGTAGAAAATCTCCCCATTTTGACATATGAGGTACTGGATGTGGGAAACCAGAAACTGAAGAGAATTCAAGAGGTGCAAACCTCCGAGCCAAAACAGAAGTAAATGATTTTAACATATGAATATTGTGGAGCCACCACTGAATCTGTCTTTCATGGAGTTTCTAGATAGATGATTACAACCAAGAGAATTTCAAGTCTTTGTCTATCATCAAAGCTAGATCTGTGTCATGTCCCAAGGAAGCTGAGCTTCAATCTCCTTTCCCCAGCAATGGTTTCCCCCCTGCCATAGGTTGTGTTATCACTCCAAGAAACTCTTTGAGGTTGTAGGTCAAAGATGCTTGGTAACTTAAAGTAAACTTGTTTTTGTGTTTTTGTGTGTGTGGATCAATTGGATAACTCAACTATAGTATGGCCTCCAAATACTCATAATGAATAATCAAATGAACCAATGCTCGCAAGGATCAATAATCAGATAATATCTTTAAAAATGGGTGAAGAAATCTATACTTATTAACCAAAACCACAGATGTGATGGGTCAAATAATATATTGAAGAATACTATTAAGTCAAACCTATGAACTGACTAATGAGGTGGCAGTCATTTAGCAGTTAAAACAAGCTTGATATAAAGTACAAAAGAAAGGATGGAAATCTGATATCAATAGAGAGAGAAAATTGTGATCTGTATTATCATATGAAAAGTCTGTTACAAATAGTATAGTTCTTGTATCCAAAATTGAAACCCCTGTGCGTCTTACATATATGAGCTTAAATAATCTTTACAAATTATTTTCAATATCCTCCAAAGATGGATCTGATAACTTCTTTTCTTATCTCAAATTCAAAATTGTGAGGTAGCTAGAAAAAACAGAAATTTATGGAAAAATGTTGCTCCAAGTTTCACCTATATCCTCCAAATGACAAAATATATGGGAAAACCGAGAGAGTTTATTGAATATCCTTCCGTTATTATGAAAAATGTCCTTCAGTTTCTAAAAATAGTATTCCAAATCATCAGAATATGTCCTTAAAGACGGTGACTAAAACAGGAAAAATAGAGTATTTACTTTCTAGAAATATGGTGCTCAAATATTGACCTATATTTCATGAATCACAATAGATATTGGAACAATGAGAGAGGTTATTGAATATCCACCTTTTCTTATGAAAAACCTCCTTCAGTTTCTAAAAATACTCTTCTATATGATCAGAATCTGTCTCCCATGAAGGTGATTATACATGAAAATCCAGATTTCCAAATCTAGTCATATTCCTACATTTTAGGATTTGATCTCTAGAATATTTCCATTGATAAAATGAAGTGCCACCTACACTCATTGATGATATTTGATAATATATATGATTATTCATCATCAATTTCTCCTTAATAAACTCAACCAAGTCGAATTTGACCTTTTGACCAAAATAATATATTTTGGAAAATTTCTGAAAATGATGCCTCATCTTGTGGGGAGCTTTTGACTATATTCCCGAGCTCTAAATGAAGATATGAAAGTAACATTGGAAATATTAGGATTTATAATTGTCAATCAACTATTTGAGTGTGTAAAACGGACTCTCCACAGCTCAAAAAATTGGTTTTTCCCAAGGCACTTTATCAGCTGAAAAACCTGAACTTTCACCAGCTCACGACACTGTAAAAAAAATCATTTAGCTGCTGAAAAGGGAGACTTTCTCCGGCTTACTTCAGTGTGAAAAAGTCATTTATCTGGTGAAAGATAAAATTTTCTTCTTGTTATATTTTGAGATGCCACATCATTTTTTCATTGGGTAATAAGATTTAAAGCCAATCTTATATACTTTAAAACTTAAAGATTTATATGTAAATCTTCACCTTATTATCATATTATGATATAATATCAAAACAAATTTTAGAATGAATTATTTGATCGCTAAATGGTTGATTGACAACTGGGGTTTGACCAATAAAAAGGGGTTGTCCTTCGGTGGGTATGTGTAAGGGTGGATGTCCCCCAGGAAGGATAGGCCCACTAGATGATGGTTTCCCCCCAGTCGGGATTTACCCCGCATTTTATTGTGTGTGTATGGTAGGGTTCTACATTCTCTAATGTATAGGTGTTCCAACAGGATTCTGTGGAACATAAGGAGTTGTAGTGTAAAAAGGTGTAGTGGTGGGAGTAACGGTCGAAGTACCTTGTGCATGATTAGGTGTTATGACTCCAACGTTATGTTGGGTTTTTGTTGATGTAGCAACAGGATTAACTACTTGTTCTATGGGACGATCAATAGTATAATTGGATGGTATTGCCTCAGTAGCAACAAAGGAAAGAGGGTCATGAGGGTCGAGAGGTGGTCAATTAAAATTGAAATGTTCATAAATATCACGTCCTGATGGAATCCTCCATATGGAACAAACATGTGTATGTTGTGGATTTACAATGTTAGAAGATCAGACAAGATTTGTGTACTCATCATAATCATGTTGTGTATCTTCCATCTGTGTTTCGGTGTATGGCCTCAATGATAGATGATGAAGTTCTTCTTCTACTACATTACCGAATGAGTCCAATTGAACAAGGAGTGATTTGAGAGGAGCTTCTGACACAGGGATAGTTTGAGGAATGGGATCCTCAACCGTAATCAAGGTGCTTTCAGGATTTTATAACAAAGGAGTATCAATTCTCCCAACGTCTGAGGGATTTTCTACCTCCTCACGGTAAATGTCTTCAGGTGAATTAGGAGTTAAGGGTTCATAGCCTTCCAAATGCAACCCTTACATCCTACATGATCTACGAAGACATTTATTTTATATAGTCTCAATATTGAAAAATGATTAAATAAACATACAACAAATGCTAAAAATATAGAAGAACCAATAAGCCAACAAAACCTTCTCTCAATGATCGTATTAATTGGTGATGAAATCCAACTTCATGTGATCAAATTGAGAAGGGGATATGATATGAGTGCGTGGAAGAGTTACATTGGCGACCTACTTAACAAAATTATGCCTTGGTGAAATATTCCACACAATAATCATGGATTTACCCTCCAAGGAGCCCGAGTGAGTTTGACCAACATCTGTTTTAGTTACAACGAAGACTTCCCTTCACCATCACCTTGTGTGAAGACCCTAAATATTATGGCTACTAAGAAAACCAACTCACAGACATCCTCTGGGAAAGTACAGTCGACAGTCTAGTCTGAACATATGAGTAGGATAACAAGTCTGAAATCCTTCAAGAGAACTGAGGACAAGTGGACCGGTAGAACTCCAGAGGACCCCTAACAGATTTGGATTTCATGAAGCACCGAGACCAAATGAATACAATTGGACCTCAAGAAGAACCCCCAAAATATGACCTTACTACTACAAATGGTTAAACCTCTAAGGGATAATCTTCATGGCTCTCCCAAAAACAACCTCGTGTGTAACCCCTGTGTGAGAGGGGGATCCCAGATATGCTTATACAAAAATCGGATTTACTCTCCCTATCACAAGATGTTAAGTTTGTTTTGAATTATTTGGAGAGTTATACGCATAGCCTAATCCAAAGCGCTAATCCTATTCTAATGTTCGTGGAAGAATTTAAAAAGAAAAAGTTTCTAGATCGATTTTTAATTAGCATTGATTTTGGTGGATGTTCTTTACTCAGAGAAGAATGAGAGTGAAACTAATGATGTTACAACTCGAATCCCAAAGAATAAAAAGAATGATAAGAAAATGTTTCTTTCGATGGCCTTCTATTTACGTATGGGAAGGAGAAGAGTTTTCTTTCTTTCACTACCAAACACAAAAATGCAAAAATTTCATGCAATTGTTTTCAACAAGAATCCATTTTAATGCTAAATTATTTAGAAATTGTTTCTAGTATCCAAAACCAATCATAAAAAGTATCTTTTCATTTTATTATGAATATGAATTGATTTGATTTAATGCTTCTTATGCCAATAAAAATATTTCACTATTGTGGCTTTTAGACAATTGGAAGCAAGAATCATACAAACAAAAATAACACTCTCACAACAATCAAATAAGAAGAAAAAACAAAGTAAACTTTTCAAAAAGAATTTCAAAGCAACAAAACATACTTAAGAAATTTGTTTCAAAAGATACGAAGATCAAAAGACCAATTATAACTGTAAAGAGATCCTTGTAATAACCTTCAACCAATCATATGAATGAGAAAGTCTTAAAATGAACCGAAAACCTTAAAGAGAAAGAGTGATTTTGTAACAAGGAAAAACTTATAAAATCCAAACAAAGATAAAAAACTATTGAAAAGAAAAAGGTTGCAAGTTTGATAGAAGAGACGCTTTGATAGAGCAAGTCCTGAGCTAAAAGGAGAACCCAAACAATTACACCCAACAAAAAAGTATTCAACAATTTTTCAAAAAGGAGAAAAAATGGCACTCTGGTTATATCAACACCATAGCGCTATAGTGCTCGCTAAATCATTGTAGGGAAGCGCCAATACTAGTTTAGCACTCTATCTATAAAGGAAAAAAGATGTAGGTTTCTAAGAAAGAAAAAGAATCAAACCAGAAAACAAAAACTCAGGAAGGCTTGATCACCATTCTATGTGAGATGAATTCAGGACTGACAATAGATGTATAAAAGAAACAAATATAGCAAGAAAGATCTGAAGATGATCAAAACCTAAGACAAAACCAAGGAAAGAAAAATAAACTGAAATATTTGATCCCTAGTATGGTATCCAATTTCTGTTGTAGGAAAATTCCCCTGTGGACAGGTGAATGTCCTCTTGGATCCTAGACCCCTATGACCAAGAGAGAAAAATGATAACATTGGACACTGACATTCCTTTAAATTTAGTTAAACTATCCAAAGTAAAAAGTGGAATAAGGTATGATGTACCTTTTTTTGAAGCTTGTCCTTGCTCGATCCAGGCTGAACTTAATCTTTAGGCCTTTTAATGAGATATGCAATTCAATAGATAGCAAAGAAAATGCATGCTTCATATTCTACCAATATTAGTTTAACCTAGATTTATCAAGAAAAGACAAGCATGTGCAATCATACACAAACTTGAAGGAAATAGGCCAAGCATATATTAATGAGAACATTACAAGGCACTTATAATCTGTATATGCAGATGCAATAGCCTCTCCATGTCCTCCTTGTCCAACCCCTTGCTTGAAAGATCCACGATCATAATGACAATACTTTTTTTTTATATTATCCTCCTCTTTACCATGAGAATGCCTCCTTTTATAGTCTTTGATATGCTTAACCACCTTAGTTATCTTTGGAATAAGTTGAGGATATGACTCCATCAGTTGTGGTATATCCCTTAGATATAGACTAAATCTTTGATTCCAACCAAACCAACTCATATCATTTCTAGATGTCCTTAGAGATAAGGGGGATTTCTTCCCAAGATTCTCTCAACCAATTGGTTCTCCTCCAAATATGGATACAGAGCATTGTAGCACTCCCTTCTAGGTGGACAAGGAGCATTAGCGCTCCCTGCACGTAAGTAGAGGAGCGCTAATCTCCAAAAATTCATTTAAGATGATCATTATTCAAGGAAAAATATTGTGTAAGCTTTCAAAATGATATGTTTTCCTCTTCTAACATGTCTTAGAGGGTGTATCAAGGGTTCTTATGGTATTTTATACAATGCGACATAAGCAAGGAAAACATACGATATTTATGACACTTGCGACAAAAGTGAGACACTTGCAACACTTACGATAATGATAATGGGACATTATCGAAGTGAGGAATTTTCACGTGTAATAAAATCACTCTCACACTCTTAAACACTCCCTCTGTGTCTTTCTCTCTCCTCATATCACACTCTCACACACTCTCTCTACCCCCTCCATCCCACTATCTCGCATCCCTCTCTCCTACATTTACCACCTCTCTCCCACCTCTCCTTCTCTATCTCCTTTTCGTTACTATCACTCTCTCTCTCTCTCTCTACCCCTCTTTCTCTATGCCCCTCATTCTACCTCCCTCTATCTCTCTCTACCCCCCTTTATCTCTCTCCATCTCACTTTCAACCTCTCTTCTACTCTTGTTGGCTCTCTCCCTCCTCCCTTTATCCCTCTCTACCCCCTCCCTCTCTCTCTCCATATCACTCTTGACATATCTTATACTCTTGTTTTTTATATCCCTCCCTCCCATTAGCGCCCTCTCCCCTATCTCTCTCTTTCTTGCATCTAACTCTCCCTCTATAAATTACTATATCCCCCTCCCTCCCTCTACCCCACTCTCCCCCATTTCTCTCTTTTCCTATATCTACCACCCTTCCCTCTCTCTCTCCCCTTCCTCTCACTCTCTCTCTCTACCTCCCCTCTCTGTGTCCCTCTCCCTCTCTATCACCCTCTTT
>JZKD02S0491841.1:836981-851490 GCA_000966675.3 Picea glauca
CCCGCCTCTTTGTCTCCCTCTCTCTCCCTCTCTCCCTCTCTTTCTATCCTCATCTATGTATTCCTCTCTCTCCCTCTCTCTTGCTCTAAAACTCTCTCACACTCTTTCTATACCCCTCTCTCTCTCTCTACCCCCTATATATCTTCTTCTCTTTTCCTCTAACAATCTCATTCACTCTCTCTATACCTCCCATTTGTCTTCCTCTCTCTCCTTCTCACTCTCTCAAACACTCTAGAAATTTTTTTACATCGCAAAACAAGACATGGCCTTGACCTAGACATGGAAAGACCTATACCTATACCTAGATGAGGAAATTCATGAAAATAACTAGATCTAGGGATATACCATGACCTAGACCATGAACTATACCTATATGATGACCATGGCCTAGAACATGAGATATACATAGAACATGACCTAGAGATATACCTATACCATGACCTAGACCCCCTTAGCTCCATATAAGAATATTCATAGCTATTCCCAACCCTTAACCCCCTCCACACTTGAGCCCTAAGTGAAATATGCCTATATCTCTTGTTGAAGGCCACATAACCCTTGCACCTCCATATTGGTGCTCTAATCATTTCTCTATGCTTCCAAACACTTTCAATATTAATCCCTTAGGTCTTAGTTATCCCCAAACCCCTACACATCTTTATTCATAAATTTATTTGGGCCACAATAAATTTTGTATATGTTGCATTAAGAGTGCACATGTTCTTGTGTGACTAGAAAGAAATGAGGTTGCATGTGCTTGGAGCACATCTGTTCCTAGCAGGAATGTGTATGCATTCCCACTAGCTATGGATATGTCCCAAGGACACTCCTAAACCTCATTATGTCCAAAACAATTGAACTATCTCGGCATATGCATAGAAAAATAACAACAATAGATAGGGTTTTGTCCTTTTCTCTTTTTGGAAAGAAAACCTGTGTCTTGTTGTGTAATTAGTAGACACATTTATGCATTGTAAGACAATTTTTTGTGGAAAACAAACTTGTGTCTTCTTTTTAATTGGTAGAAACAATTGTCCAATTGGAAGACAATTGTTACTGGAATGCTAAATTTTGTCTTCTTTTGTATTTGGTAGACAACAATTTTCAAATGGAACACAATTGTTAGTGGAAAGCTTGCTTGTGTCTTCTTGTATAATACCAAGACAAATTTGTGTAATTGGAAGACAATTTTCATTGGAAAGCAAACTTGCATCTTCTTGTGTAATTTGTAGAAATAATTATTTAACTAGAAGACAATTCTCAGTGGAAGGTAAACTTGTGTATTCTTGTGTAATTAGAAGACAATTTTCAGTGGAAATAAAACTTCTTGTGGTGTACATGGAAGAAATTGTTTCTCTTTAAAAATGGAGAAAATAAAAAATTGAAGTAGAAAGTCTTCGAGGAAACAAAAACCCATTGAAAAGGTAAATGAAGAAAGAGAAAATGAAAGGTTAGGTATGTCAAAATGTAGGATTTCAACAAAGGGAAATCCAATTTCAAGTGGAATAGATGTCGTTATTGTTTCTCCTCCAGTAGCACAAGAAAAGTGAAGGATTTCAATAGAGACCAATCTAGTTCATAATTCTATTGAGCCTCCAAACACTATCTCGACAAGAAAAGTTGTTTTGGATGGCCAGATGATGGAGGATTTTCTTGGAATTTATTATACAATGGATGAATACATAAAAGATAAATATACTCTAACATGCATCCAACAAATTCCATAAACATTCACAAAAAATATAGTGAAAACAATATTTAATGTGGTTCACCCAACTCCGGGCTATGTCCACAATGAATATCTTCTTTATTATGTGTTTGGAAATTTCCTTAGGCTTGTGCACAGTGCTTACAAAGATATTTCATGGTTATCTTTATCTTCTCCTAGCCTAGTCGTTCTATAGTGCAAGCCTCTCTCTCTCTGCATCATCTCTTACATTCATGCATTGATTCCTATCTTCAACAGACATGGGATAGAACCATACAATACTTAGAAAAGAACTCAACAATCAGGAACTACCCAGGAGGAACCCCTATTCTCCCAACCCATTACATATTTATAGATACAATCTAGGGCTTAAAACCTTACTCGATTCCTCGCAAAACCCTATTACAATGCATGATTATTCCAGTTAACTGGTTGTTTGGCTATTTTTCCTTTCTTTTCCATCTGCATGCTACTTTTCTTATATTCTTCCTGCTTTTGCTTGTCCTTCCATATTTAGCATGTCGGGTTGTCATTCTTCCTTTTCTCCCACTTTTTTCTCCTGCTTTTTTCTCTTCTTTATTCTTCTCTCTGCGCATTGTACTTTTGGATGTGCCTTTGTTGCACACTCCCTGATCTTCCTTTGCACACTTCTTCTATACATAGGATTTTTACTAAAATTGTATCCCAAAATTATATGTCCAACAAGCCCCCAACACTCACCTATGGCTCGTCCCGAGCCACTCAAGCATGTTTCTTTTTCTTCCATGCCTCAATGAACTTTTGGGAGGCTTCCTTGGCTACCTCCACTTCCTTCAAAACAATTTCCTTTGTTTTTGTGATCTCTTTGGTGCCTTGTGTATTCAAGGTTGTTAATTTCTCTTCTACTTCATAGGTTGCTTAATTTACCTTACCCTGTGCAGTGGCCAGTTCTTTGATTACCCTCACTACTTCTTCCTACATTGGTTTGAGGTGTTGTTGAAGAACCTTTTGTTGATCCCTTATATTCTCCACTTCCTAGTATGGTTGACTCTATGCCAAAATTGTTTTCATACATTCCTTTGGCGTAAGTGTAGTGGTCCTCTCTAAATATTGTTGTGCCTTTTCTTGTGCTTCTCTTAAATTGGCCTCAGTAGACTTCATCTTTGGATCCTCCACTAAGTCGGTCTAGATATGTGCGCTCTCCTCAAAAAGTTTGGTGCACTCTTATTCTATCTTCTTAATGTTAGTGACTGTTGTGATCACCATTCTCTTTCTTCCTTCTCTAACTTTTGGTGGCATGCCTAGCACACTACACAGTTGTATATATTCTATATGTGATCTAAATCCCTTGATGACTTCGTCAATCTTTAACACGTGTTAAAGATTGACGANATCCCTTGATGACTTCGTCAATCTTTAACACGTGTTATTCCATAGTATCTTCTACTACTATGGGGACTTTTGGAATGAACTTGTATAGTTTTTGGAAAACTTCTTGGGTTTTATGCACTATATTTTAAGCTTTGGCCTTTTCCTTGAGGGATTTATTCATCCTTTCCTCGGCCTTGTTTGTTTCCTTCATTACCTCCTCCACTCATCCTTCAACTTCCTTCTTTTGTTGTAGCGCGACGTCACACTATTTTTGTGACTGGGCTCTTTCATCCATCATTTTTATCATCTCATGTTGTGCTTCATTTCCTCGACTCTTAATCTCTTGTAGTAATCCTATCTTCGAGTATTGTAGTCTTTGTATCGACATCCTCGATACCACTATGTTCAAGTGTTCTAGATCAGTCATGTGTTCTTTTAATTTGGATGCTATAAATTCCAGTGTGTCTATCTCAATATAGATTGTTTTATGCTCAACTACTAATTGGGTTAAGACCAGATGCACACTCTTTTCTTCCTTTCCTGGGATTATGGATGGTCCTCCCTCGGTTCTGCTCTCTTTTTCTAGGATAGCAGTTGCTAAGAGTTGTTGGAGTGCTTTCATCTAATCCTACACTCTTTGTTGTTTCTCTTCTTTCTTCCTGGTTGCTTCCTCCATGATTTCTTCCATGACATCCCATACTTGGTATCCTATGTGGTCCATATAATCATTTTTCAAAGTATATAATGGGGTTTCTCTATGTTCTTTAGTCTTCTTGTGCACCCCTCCTGCCAGTTCTTTCTCCTTATCCTTCATTTTTTCACCTGTTGTTGGAACTGTTTTTTCTCTTTTGTTTTGGATGGGCTAGGAATATCTCCCATGCCATTGTTTTTCTTATTCCCCTACTAATCATTTGTTTCCTCATCACTCTTATCCTACTCTTCTTCCTCCTCTGGGTGCCTCTTTTTCTCTTCTGGGATTTTCCACTCCTCTTACAAGTAATTCATAATAAGGTAGACGTTTTCTTGTGTCAACCTATAGTTGGTTGGAAACAACTGACGCATTGGGTCCTTATTTTCCTCCACATACATGTGGTTCATGCCTACTATGCAACACGCTATATCCTTATATGTTTCCACCATCTATGTTGATATGCACAGTGTATGTGCAACTACATACGTGATGTTTTCCAAGTATACCGAAAATGTGGCATTAGTGTCATGTTGTCTTCTCTTAATCATCAAATTCCATAAGTTAATGATGCAGGAACATTGTTAGCAAAGCCACATGGGATGACATCATAGTTCCTAGTGCGATTTTTGAGTAAAATTTTAAATTTTGAAAGATGGCGTATCTTAGAGAACTTTTGAGTAAATGATGGATCAAAGAAGTTTTAAATGGTCAGAGGTTGAATGATCATGTCAAACCAGAAGAGATCAGATCATCCTTAAGTTATTTTATTTTGGCATGGATCTAAACATTCTCCTTAAATTGTTTGTCACAAATGTTTATTTTAATAGGACTAAGTAGTTGTAAGATTTTACTTAAATCATATAGGTAGTTGGAGGGAACCCTAGAGGACCTCTTGTATAAGTATATGCATTGTATGCCTGGATAGGGCTGGTTGCAGATTAGTAGGAGATAGTTGTTACTGAATGTAAGTTGTTTTTATCAGGGTGTGGCCATTTACATTTGAATGAATATAACAGAGGGATATTGACCCAATGCATGGTGTTGCTATTGTTTGCAATTTCCCTGTTATTTTCTATTTTCACGAATGAATGCGTTATGTTATTGAAAGTATGAAACTGTGAAGCACTTGAATAAGCTTCAATTGTTTCTCTTCATTGATTTCATGCAAGGTGTGAATACAGTTCGCAAGTAGTGCATTGATAGATTTTGTTTCGACTCAGAAGCTTAGAAGAGATAACGTGAGACTTCCATTTGCAAGGAGTGCAAAGGGACTGTTGCAAGGTGTGCATAGTCGCCCGCAAGAAGCTAAGTTTTGCGTAAGAATCTGTTGGAATGAGTTCACAGATTCCAAGTTCAACTAAGTGTCGAAGTATCCCTCTGAGGATTCAAAGGGTTCAAGAAATAAATTTCAAGAGGGATAGCGGGGAGAAATATTCAAAGGAAGTGAAGCTATGAAGGTTTCACAAGTTATCGACCAAGATCCATCGAGGAGGGAGCGAGGTCATTCTAGATCCTTGGATATGGAAAAATTGCCCAAGATTTATGTATCGTTGTGCACATAGGAGTGAGGAATTCACTGAAGTCCCAAAGAGTTTAGGGACCATCCATCATGTAGAGGGACAGTTGGCGTAAGATATGCAACTTCGAAGAGAATGTACTCCAAAATTTTTGTGGACCAGGAGAGAGAAAAATTGACGAAGAGCTGAAAGCCAAAATAGATCTTGTCCGTTGGTTGCTAGGAGGTACGTGTCAACAGATATCAGACTTCAATGAATTCAATTTGGAAGATTTCAATTGTAGAGTGTGACAAACTCCCGAAGTCCCAAAGGCCAAAGTAGATCGCAACCCTCTATTGTGAAGAACACGTGGGAAGAGATCAAGAAGTTCAGAGGCCTAACACTCCAAAAGGAAGTCGACGAGAGTGGATAAGATCTAGACCGTTAGATCCAGAAGGATACATGGCATAAATCCATCGTCTTTGGGTGAAACCACTCCGGGAGAAAATGAGTGTGCAGGAGTTGAAACTCCCGAAGCCCAAAGAGCCGAAGTGGCTCATGGGCGTCAGATCCAGAAGGAAACACGTCGACCGATTGTGTATTTTTGGTGGAAGTACCTCAAGAGGAAGTGAAGGCAGAGATTTTGAAACTCCCGAATCCTAAAGTATGCACACGGTAACTATCATTCAACTGACATTTTTCTAACTAGGAATCTAGCCAAACCTCTAAAGAGAGAATACCATGTGAGATAGCATCACACAAAAGTTCCATAACGACATTATACGCGAACACATTGTTCGTGGATGGCCCTAGGAATACACCACTTGAAGACACTAGTAGACTCTCGGGTGAGTAAACCACCCAAGAGGCGGAAGCCAAGTTCTGTGTATGATGACTGGCTCTGTCTATGAATCCTAAGTACACCGAAGACTCTGTTGACATCTTCCAACCAAGGGAAAACTTGATAAGCAATCTAAAGACAAAAAGAAAGGGAAAATATATATACACTAAATTAGATTAGTATAAAAAGAGTTACGCCCAAGCTTGGGGCTCAAAAATAATATATTTTCAAGTAGAGCCCATTCTTGGGCTCAGCCAACATATTCTCTTCGTAATATTCTAAATCATAGGATCATTTTTATAAGACATGTCGCACGATATAGGGACCGTGCCACATGGGTTTAAACTTTCTTGACCCCAACAATTCTTTGGCTTGATCATACAAGAGGACCAATTCACCCTCAACATACAATTAAGGACAAACAAAATTATCATACTAGACCTTGACACATCTTTTTTTTGCACTGATTGTCGTAGAGGCATCTCGACGCAGCTCGTCAAGACTCTCTAGGTGTACAAGGTGTCACTCAAGGTCAAATGTGTCAAGTAGGAGTGTGACTACCAAATTAAGAGAAGGGATTTTGCATTCAATAGGCAATATTGACTCCACACCATGTACTAATTGGAAAGGGGAAAATCCGGTCGCAGTATTGACCGAGGTTCGGTATGCCCAAAGTGCGAGGTATAGCATAATGTGCCATTCGGACTTAATCTGGAGTCTGGCTGACATTTTTTTTCAAAATGGTCTTGAGAGACTTGTTCACGGCCTCGAATTTTCCATTTGCATGGGGGTAATAAGGAGAAGAATGACCATGTCTAAACTCCAATTTGAATGCTAGTTCTTCCATCATTTCGTTTTGAATGTGACTTCCATTATCAGTGAAAATCTCACTCGGGATACTGAACTAGGCAATAATCTGATTGAATATGAAGAAGGCAACAGTCTTCCCTTTGTATTTAACTATAGGAATTCTCTTGACCCACTTAGTAAAGTATTCGACGACCATGATAATGTGTTGATGCCCCCCAACCAATGTTGGGTTGAAATCCACGAAGTCCACCCCCCACTTGGTGAAGGGTCCAACAGTAATGACTGGGTGAAGAGGGGTTGGATGCGATCACATATTCCGAGTGAACAGCTAGCAGGGGTGACACTTCCTAACCGCTTCAATATAATTTTTAAATATAGAAGTCCAAAAATAACCGGCTCTCAAAATGTTTTAGGTTGTCGCAAGCTTGGATAAATGACCACCACAAGACCCACTGTGGAAATTGTTTAGGAATGACTTGGATTCTTCATGAGTTAAACAACGACTCAAGATATTTTCTAATCCTTGGAGAAACAAAGTGTCACCGACGATAGTATAATTCTTAGCTTGGTATCTTACACGTCTTTGGTCATCTCGCGAGAGATTCTAAGGGAACTTCAAAGTTTGAAGATAGAGAACAATGTCTCCATACCAGGGGTCAGACACCGAGACAAGAAAAATGTGCTCATCCAAAAATGAATCAACTTGGATAACATATTCATCTAATCGTGGAAAGTCGGATATTAACTCCATGAAGACTAGTGATTTCTTGAATTTTGCAGAAACGAAATTGAGATCAAATTATTGTAAAATGACAATCCATTTATTATATTTCCCGCCTATGATATGTGTAGTAAGGAAGTATTGAAATGTATTGACATCAACAACTAGAGTAGTTTTTCAAATAAATAAATAATGACGTAAACGTTGGACTGCTTGAACAGAAACCATAGCTAGCTTTTCAATGTGAGAATAATTAATCTCAGGACCGACTAGGTTTCGACTAAGATAGTAGATGACGTGGTCGTGGAGCTCATCATCCTCCTGAACAAAAACCATACCAATCATCTCCTCAAATGTGGCGATATAAATCAATTAATCCCTACTATAGTCAGGAGACTTCAGTAGAGGCGTTGATACCAAGGATTTCTTCAAAGCATCGAAGGACTCCTAGGCTCACTCATCCCAGTTAAAAGGGGTGTCCTTATTCAAAAGACGCACAAAATCCTTAGTGATATTGGCATATTTTACTATAAACCGACCTAAAAAGTTAGCATTCCCCTGTAAACCTTTAAGTTGTCTAATAGTGCATGGGGGAGGCAATCGAATTATTGCCTCAACCTTTAATGGATCTACCATGATCCCAGTCTCGAAAACTAGAAATCCAAAAAGACGACAAGACCTAATGCAAAAGATGCACTTATGAGGGTTCAACCAGATTCTATAGTAATGACATATTTCAAAAACAAGTTGAAGGTGCATAGAATGATCCACTCTATTACGAAAGTGAGCAACAATATCATCAAGGTAAGCTTCGACAATATGGTTAAGATTATGAAAATCAAAGGTCATAGCACATTGGAAAGTTGCTCTGATGTTTTTAAGGCCGAAAGGCATTTTATGGTATGCGAAAGTACCCCAAGGACAAACAAATTTTGTCTTCTGTTGATCCTCAGGTTTAATTTGAATTTGGTTATACCCTAAAAATCCATCCATAAAAGAAAACACTTGCTTCCCTCACACTCGTTGAGAATCTGATTGATGAAAGGTGTCAGGAAGTTGTCTTTAGGAGAGGCTTTGTTCAAGTCATGAAATTCCATACATGCATGGATAGTTCCTTGCTTCTTATTTACAAGAATGGGATTGGATAACCAGTCAGTCAAGGGAACCAGGTAGATGAAACCATCATTAAGTAGCTTATCCACCTCTACCTTAATAGCAGGGTACTTCCGGGGATTGACAACTCTAAGACATTTTTGAACAGGTTTAGTATCCCAATAAGTTCTAATCCCATGCTCCAGAATATGAGGGTCGATTTCTGGAATCTCTTCCTATGACCAAGTAAATACATCTCAGAATTCCTTGAAGAGTTCGGTGTAGATCAAGATTTCTTCTGGTGAACAATTTGCACTGATATGTATGTTTTGAATCTTTCCAGGGGTACGAGAGATATTGATCGTTACGGTAGGATAAATACTCGCCATATTTCCTTTGGCATAAATTTCATGCATATCAAGTGGAACTACGGTGTGACTGACTATCTCACTCAAAGTAGATCGAAAGTCATCTTGTTTGATTCTTTCAATATATGGGAGAAATAAGAGTGATGATGCAAATCATCCCAAGGTATGTTGAAACCTTTCATGGATTATATGATAGCTTCATTAGAGGAAAAAGTATCATCGAGGCAGTCATGTGAATAAGACAACAAAGTGGACCACACGGGACTAAGAATGGGATCCTCCCCATCTGTTGGTGAGGTAGCAGGATCGAGATCGACAGAAGAGTCAAGAACAACTTGATACACAATCTCTACTACCAATAGTGGCATGGTGATTCCAACATTCGACTGACCTTCACAAGACGAAGTCGGGGAAGGTAGGGTCCATGGATCACTAAAATAGGAAGTGTGGAAAGGAATGGACCTCTCTGTCGAAACGAGCCTACTAGACATGGAGCAAACATGGTGAATGAGTGCCATGAAGTGGAAAGTACCCATCAGGGAAGAATACATTCTGACACCGACATTCTCAGTTACCAACTGAGAATTGTCTATCACAGGGATTGACGGTCCAATAGATGCATTAGGAATAGCATACGCAAAGGATAACTGGTTGATCGTCATGATATCCCCTTCATGAGGAAAACAAAGAGTACAAAATACAGATGATACGATGGAGACGGTAGCATAGGTCCAATTGTGTCCTAGTAACAAGTTATAATCAAGAGGCGCATCCACTACCTCGACCTCCACCTCTACCATCTTCCCACCTAACTGGACCGAAAAGGCAGGAATAATAACATTAGGGCGAAAGGAATGAACATCAAAAGTAGTCAACATGTTTGATGATTTAGAACGAGTTAGAGAACTGAGAACTTTCCAATAGATCAAGGACATCACACATGTAGCAATGCCTTCATCAACAACTGCATGTTTGATGGTATACTTTGAGTAACCCACATGGATTTAGAATGCCACATTGTAAGGCAAGCAAGGCTTCACATATGTGACGTCGAACTTGATAAATTTTGATCCACTAAGATCTAGAGCTCCTAACGCAGATAGTAAGGAATTCCTTTGTGAAGGACGCGTCTAGAGTACCTCCAAAGCCGAAATATCACAAGGAGTTTGACCCAGTTCCTCAACAATAGAGTAGTTTTTGGCGGCTCTATAATTTGGATTGTGGGTATAGATTTTGATTACTCCTTTCGGAATATGAGGCAGTGGCTCTCGTTTCTTAATATGTAAATTTGTCTCCAGAGGAGGAGGAGGAGATTCTAGACCAGGTATAGCCTGTGAAGAGCTATAATCTCAAGATCGAGTGGCTACATGAAATTTCACATCGACCATATTGATACACAAATGGTCGTCATCTTGCAACAATGGGTTTTGACTCCCACTAGTTGTATTTCCAGTGTTTGAGAATCTCGAGGCCATGTGTTGGTTATGTGGGAAAGAATTCATCAGCATGACGAGCAGTAGAGATAATAGCCTCGCAACTTCCCCAAGTTTGGGGAATAAATGAATAAGGTGGTCATCTGTACAAAGATTATAGGGAAATTTCACCTTACATCTTTCTCTCTTTCCCTCTCTAACATTATTATTCGTCTTCTCATTATTACCATTCTCCTTGGGTTTGTTATTATTTTTCCCACCCTTACAATTATTACGTCCTTTCTTCTTATTCCCACCTAGTTGTTGGTTACTATTTGGGATGGTCGACGATTGCAAATAATGTACATCCGTCGAATGAGTGGGATTGGAAGACACAGACGAAGCTGGCCCTTCTGCAGACTAGTTTAGAGACAACTCTTTCAATTGGATTGTCACCGAGTTTGCAGATTTTACATTGGCATAGCCTACAATTCCATCGACATGAGGTCTGAGATTTTGTCTAAGGTCATAGGTTGATCGTGGTGCATCTAGAAGAATGTGGTATAACATCCCAGACAAAGAATATATAATATCTAACTGTTGGGCTTTGTAGATCGCTTCTTCCTCAGTGGTAACCCCGTATGTAGCAACATCCTTCGAGATAGGAGGCTGCAAAGACTTGAGAAACCATTCTAAAAGAAAGGCTGGGGTATGGATTTCTTAATAAACCTATTTCATCTATACCACTCCTAGATATGATCTGAGATATGAGTGGTTCTGTCCTCGCGTAAAGTCGACAGAAGTTCTAGGCCAACATCGTAATGAACTGAAAATTTGAGGTGGTTAAGGAAGACCAACACCATATGACTAAAGGTCAGATATGCCCCCCTATGTATTTAAATATACCATTTCGTAGTGACCAAAATGAGGGTGCATTGAAATAATCTTTACCGAATAGAATCGTCATTAAGGGAATTCGAAGAGCACCGTAGGTGAAAGGTAGTGATGTGATCACCAGGATCCTCGCCATTCTTACCTTCAAATTTAGGAATGTCTAAAGGAATCTTGGTGGGGACAGGGGGCCATGTAGGATCATGACTCCTAGGTTCGTTCATCAACTTAGAGAAGTCTAGTAGATTAAGCGTGGCTACAAAAGGGAGACAGGGTTGCGACATCTAGTCCCAAGCTCCTTGGAAAGATTGTGTTTGAGGAACTGCAGCCCATCCATGGTTTTGATAAGAACCATGGACCTATCCAGGATTGTAATACCCTCCTCTGGGATGATTTATAAAAGGTTGGTTGGGAATCATTCCAGTAAGAATGTTCTGATGGGGGTTATAAAAATTTCCCCCAACCGGATTGGATCCATTTTGGGGGTTGCCCAAAGATTGAAACTGACCTCCTCTGAGTGTGAATCTGGAGGATAGAGGTGGATTCGTCATGCCAAACATGTTGGTCAGAATCGACATCGAGGAGGTAGGGGTATAGGATGAAACTTGAGAAGAATCTTGTCCACCAAGTTGGTTGTTCCACCCAGAAGCAAGAGGATTAGACCCAAAGTTAAAATCAGGAATTCCTCCCATATTAGGAGTCGTTTGAGGGATTTGAGAACCACCAAATGAAAATGGAGTATAAGTAGGTGTAGTTCCCCCAAGCCCAATGATATAATTAGGGCCAGCAATTGGGATGGAATTCGAAAACTGCGAAGTAAAGTTTGACATACCATAGGAAAAAGGACTAGAGGCCGTAGGGATGAACTAAACATTATAGCTCGGTGAGTGAACAAGAGACCCAAAATGGTTCGAGGCAAGAGATTGACCTTTCACTATAGGTTGATCCATAGTAATGATAGGTGCCTCTGGCACTACAACCATTGTGGTTGCAGGAGTCGAAGGGTTTCCATTAACTATAGTAGGTGTGGGAGTCAAAGGGATCCCAGCATTCTGAAGACTAGGTTCAATACTCATCCTTGTATAATCACAAGTCTTAACAGTGGAGGTGTGTGTATCACACCTAATAACTCTACGCCTTTTAGAAGGAAAATACTCAAAATCCAATGGTAACTGTAACAAGTGACAGGACTGGTGGGGATGATTGTCCAACTCCACGATGACGTAAGACTCTAAAGACAAAAAAAATAAATCCTAAGGCCAACTAGTAATCAAGGATAACACCAAAAATCAAATGGACAAAATGTACACAAATGGGGTAAAGTGGTTGAAAGTGGCCTCCCTTCCTAAAGAAGTTATGACTCTCCCAAGAGGGCCTTAAGAATCCATGCTAAAGATCAGAGGTAACAGAATCAGTTATAAGGGCCCTCGTGGGATTAACAACCATTCAGTCAGATACTTCCATAGAGGTAATCCTCCATAAAGGTTGTGTGTTGTCTAACCTTTATCTGACCCAAGGTACCTACAAAATAACCCCTACAAGTAACCTATGTGGCACCTAATTCAAGAAACTAAGAAACCATTGTATAACTGATGCACAAGTGAGCATTCATAAGTTAGGTCAACCGTATGGATAGGGTAGCAAAGCCTGAAACCTTGAAAGTACCGCCTGTCACGGAGGTAAAGGCACTAGCAAGATCCCCATAAATATTTATGACGCTAAGAAGGTATCAAGGGGATATCCCTTCAACCAACCTTGCATGACCTCGTGATTAACTTCAGTGTGAGTGGAGCCTCCTCATATTACCAATTATACAATGGATTTCTCCACTCCCTTTGTCAGACACATATGTTCATTTAATTTCCTTGGATAATTTTACTCACAAAATCTTATTCCAAGGCACTAAATCCTAAGCTAGTTTGTGCACCCTAGAAAATAAAATCGTGACTAATCAATTTTAAATTATAGCATTAATTTTAGTGGTTGTGATTACTCAAAAAGGCATGGTGATGAAACTCATGATGTTATGACTCGCCAAGAAAAGTAAATATGAATATTATGCAAAGTACTAACTTCAATTTTCAATGAATGATATGATTCTAATAACAGATGCAATTTTCAATTTCAACTCTGCAATTCTGAAGTAAAAAATGTAATCTTTCAGTATATACACTAAGATAATGACAAAGACTCAAAAGACCAAAAATGCCAAGCAATGCAAAATTCCTATTATTTTTGTATTTTCAATATAAGAAAAATGAAAATGCATGGACTGAACAACAAATTGATATATAAGACTCTACTGTGTATAGAGACAGACAACTCAAGTAGGATACCAATAAGCAAGACACCCATCCCACTTTATAAGGACAATCAAAATGAAAAGGTGATGAGAAAGACATCGCCCAAAAATTTAACTCCGGACAGGTTCCCTGTCATCCCACAAGCACTTAACAGGAACTACAGAGACCCAAGAAGACTCAACAAACATCAAATCCCACCCAGCAACCACCAGACCCAGCAAACAAGAAAAGATGGCTGATGTATGCGACTGTTCAAGGAAACAGACGGTATGTATGTAGCTTACAAAGGGACAGCCTGCGTATATACATGACTATCAAGCCAAAAACCATGTATATGTTTTAAAAAAAAGGTTAGGCAAGGGAGAAGGCTGAAAAACTCAGAACCAGAGTGAACAGAGTGTTAAGGTCCTAACCTGCACATAGGTAGATCAATGTATTCAGATGTAATAAAGGTCAATATTAATAAGGCATTTCAATAAAATAGAATAAGGTGGATGTAAGAAGACCTAATAGAAGCTTCTGCTTCTAGAATGATCTTCCTCTAGATGCTTCTCTTAATAGACATATTTAGTATAAATAAGAGGTGAGGGTATGAGAACCCTAGCTTGGAGATTATTGTAACAGAGCGGTGCTCGATTGGAGGTTTCCCCCTCGAAGAGGCCTGTGAACATTGCTATCTGAATCAAAGTGTTATTTTTGTTGCTATTTCGCATATCATTTCTGTGTATTGTGAAGATTATGCTGGATATTTTACTGTCATTCTGTCATTTCTAGCATTTCATTTATGTTCTGCATATTTTATATATCTGGTATCTTGCAAGTGGTA
>JZKD02S0491841.1:865685-884744 GCA_000966675.3 Picea glauca
TATATATATATATATATTATGAATTTGACTCATAGTGCTTTCATGATAAATTTTCTTTTTCAAAAGAGGTGAACTTTATTAACAAAGAAACCATAATAATAAATTTAAGAAAACTTTATTTTTTATTTTTTTATTTTTTGTGACACTATAATATGTGTTTTTTTTTAAAAAGTTATAAGTTCAAATCTAGAGGGATAGGATATGTATACTTTTCTAGATTTTATCACTCAAATCTCTATGTTGAGGGGAGTCCCTTGTACCACAAACAAAGAGGTCTCCTAAACCAATTTAGTGTCTCACTTAATGCTAACTTTAAAAATAGTTTATTATTATTATTAAATCAGGGTTAAGATAAATTTATATTAAATTTATTTTAACTTGTCACCATCAAAATCAAGACAAAATTTATGTACAATTACAATTTTAAATTATTAAAATCTTTATTTTTAATGAAAAATGAATTTACATCTTTAAAAATTATTATTGTAATTTGATTTTACAATTACACCAATCTAAAATGTTTATTTACTTTTATTGTTTTAAATTGTTAAAAATAATCGAATTCTAAAATCCATAAAATTATATTTTACAAATCCACCAACCATCAATAATTACTTAATAATTAATATTCATCAAATATAAAACTCTTAAAATACCCACTAATTTAAATAAATACATAAGTATATAATGTATATACCATGTACTAAGATAAATCAAAATTGAAAGATAAGGTCTTCCTTTAATATACAGACATTCTTAACATATTGTACTGTTTTCCTTCTCAACAAACGAGGTTAACTTCATGAAATATGACAATAGCTAGTTTTTTTTTTTTTTTTTTTTTTTTTAATTTTACCCTTTTTCTTTTTTTTTACTTTTCCTTCTCAACAAACTTAGGTGAACTTCATCAAATATGATACAGATATGACAATACCTTTTTTTTTAATTTGACCCATAGTGCGTTCATATCATATTTTCCAATATGACAATACCCTCTTTTTTTTTGTGAATTTGACCCATAGTGCGCTCATGATATATTTTCCTTTTCAGGTGAACTTCATCAAATATACCAAAAATATGACAATACCTTTCTTGTGAATTTTTCATGATATAGAAATGACATATATATATATATATATATATATATATATATATATATTCTACATATTTTATTTTTAAGTTTTTTATATATATTATATATATTCTACATATTTTATTTTTAAGTTTTTTATATATATTTTCTGTGAAATGGTAATTTTTAGTTTTTTAAATTGTTTTTTAAATGGATTGAAAGTTTTTAAGAACAATTAAAATTAAATTTTATGAACTATCAATTTAAATCTACAATTTTATTTTCTATAATTTCTAATAAAATTAAATAAAAATATTTAAAAAATAAATAAAAACAAAACATTTAGACTACTTCAATAAAAATAACTCCTATGTATTTGAAAGCTTCAAATTGAATGACCAAGACCACCATATTAAAATCCATACTTCTCAGTACGGATGAATTGAGACATTGTTATAGAACTTTGCCTCTATGTGAAAGATAAACCATAACTAACCCACTAGAAGTAGTTGTCTACTGGTGATGTCTTCCCTGTGTGAATAGCGACACATGCGTCCCTATGTGGGAGACTATTAATGGATTTAAAGAAGAAGACAACAGCTTCACCAACTTGCACATGGGTAGACTGAAATTTGTGAAGTCCCAATTTCCAAACCATGTGCAGCTTGAAATTTGTGGAGTCCCAAACCCTGTTCATATTGTAATGTATTTAAGCCTTATATAAATATAAATATATAAATAATGAATGGAACCGCTATGTGGCAAGTGGAAACATGTGGGAGGGCAAGTTGAAACATGTGGGAGGGCAAGCTTAATGTATTAGTTATCTTGAAATTGTGATATAAAAAAAGTTTTTTTTATCTTAAAATATCAAAATTTGATTTAGATACTATTTTACCCACAGAGTTAAATAAAAATTTGGCATTTGACATTTTAGTTTTACACTGATTTAAGATATGTGAAGGGTTGATAAAAAAAGTTTTTTTTAACATCTTAAAATATCAAAATTTGATTTAAATACTAAATTTGTTTTTTATCCACAAATTTAAATAAAAATTTGGCATTTGACATTTTAGTTTTACACTGATTTAAAATATGTGAAGGGTTGAATCATCCTGAGTATTACTTTACAACTTTCCAACAAATAGATTTACTTTCCAACTATAAATTTAATAAACAAATAACAAAAATTTTAAGACTCAACAAAATTCTACCATAATCCAAGATGAGTGGATGATTAAACAATATCTTTGAAATTTTTACAGATTAATTTTATTTTTACTTTATATCTTAGCAAGACATTAAATTTATTTTTACTTTATATCCTAGCAAGACATTTCATGTATAGACTTAAGCCTAAATGTTATTATAAAGCACATGAACCCACAGAAGGTATCCTTAGTGATGACCACCAGGGAAATCGGCTCATTGGCTCAGGGATAAATGTTGTGATTTGTATAAAGGGATTGATGAAACTCTGTGTGTGTTAATGAATATTGAATTTGTTTGCACTACAAGAATGGAATGGGATCAACTCGAAGAAGATATCATCTCACATTTTCTCTCGCAATTCTTTTTGTTTAACTGCACTGAGATGAAGATTAGTGAACAGTTAGTTGCAATTGCTTGGTATGATAAGAAGGAAATCATCTAAATTCATTCATTTTAAAATTGCAGTCACTCACGGTTAATTCAAATATGTGAAGATTTTTTTTTACAGCATATGCATCTTGTAGATATAATGCAATGTTAACAAGTGCTCCATGACATAAATTCTTTTCACCCAGAAAGAAAAGTAATTTCATTGATATTCAAGTAGAATCAAAGGAAACTTTCCAGTACAAAATATTTGTTGTTTACAAACCATACTTAACCTGTCAAACAAAAAGAGTTTTTTGTTCTATACAGACTCTATGTTGTGTCCAAAAGTTCTTTGACATCAGGTAGACCTTCTATCACTAGAGTAAATTATACCCAAAATATAAAAACATTCCTAATATTGATTGAAGTTCAACAATATATCTGTCAATGTCCTTTCTAGAACATGTGATGAGTGCCAATGTTGATCACTACATCGTTATGTACTTCTTCAAATTTCATAGTGAGTCTGCCCAGGAGTTGAATTGTTTGTGTACATGAATGCAATTTATCCATCTGAAATATTGCTTGAGGTCCAAAATATTCTTCTTCCAGGGAAATAAGGGGAGAGCATTTAAGTGTGACTTCCCAACAAAACAATCTATTACAACCTTCAAATCCCCAACCACTATTAATTCTGCTATCAAACATTTATTTGCAAGCTGAAGAAGACACCATAATCCAAGAAACTCTTCTTTATTGTTTGTACCTACACCAACAAGAAGATAGCCTCTAAAGAAATGTTGAACATTGAGTTTGAGGACATTGCCAACACCACATACCCCTCCTGCAACAGTGCCATCAAAAAACCCAATTACTTTTTCTTCAAAATAAACAAGGTTCATAATATAATCAAGTCACTCATCCCTATATTTGCTAGGCATCTCCTTAATAGACAAAACAATTCTAGAACATAGCACAACTTCATTCCTATGAAGATCCTCAAACAATATCTTATTTATGTATCTCTAGATACCCCAAAGAACATGGAGTGGGACTACCCTGTTCCTTGGGAAAGGTAGGAATCAGGACAAGAAATTCTCATTCAAAGATGGGAGATTCCAAGAGTTAGTTAAACTTAATTGTGCATTGACTCTTAGAATATTTGGTTGGTTTAACCATAGACAATGCTACACCATTGTCAGCCAACCATAGGCACAAAGCCACCCCCGAGAACCTTAACCTTTGATAGAATGAATGTTTCTGGGAAGCCTCACTAGAGCCAATAGATAACCAGGAGAGAGAGAGAGAGTGTGCACCTTTCTCTTAAGGTAGCACACCAAGAAGAAAGTCCCAAACCATAGACCAAGACCAGTACCCAATTGCAGTCGTTACAGCTATACTCTTCCTCTAGACTTGCACAACACTTTCTTGAGTGTGTGTGTTACCAAACGAGCTCAAGCACATTCAATTTATACTAATATGGCCAAGTGAACAAGTGTCTCTTCAAGCAGGGCCGACCTGTCCTTTTCTGCATATATAATACTTCAATATTGCTTATTATGTTTAGTCGACTTGTCTTCTAGGATTTTCACACAGCTATTTAGGTTTTCTCTTGTTTCCAGAATATTCTATTCTAGTCAAAGGTTTATCCATGGAGGATAATAACTCCTACAGCTACCAAAACATCAACACACACCTCCTTCCATATAAATTTTGAAACTTCACATTGTACAAACAAATGCACTATTGTCTCTTCCACTTTTAAACAAAGAGTGCAAGTTGAAGGACCTACTCCACCCTTGAGTCTGTAGTTTTCACCAGTAAGGACACGATCTTGTAGACACAACCAAAAAATTGAATAATTTTTACAAATACCTATAATTTCCACAATGTTTTGTGCCACCATACATGATCCACCTTCACATGTTGTGTTATTAATGCATCATATGAAAATTTACTGTCACCGTTCCCCTAGATTGATTCCAAGACCAAACGACAGTATCCTCCACATCATTGAGTGAAATGTCAGTTTTTGTTAACATCACCAAGAATCCATTCCATTCCATAGCCAAATTGCCAACAAGTTCAAGATCTTCTGTTGGGGTCCATCCTTGTGGATCCGAGACATTTAATGTAGTAGAGGAAGAAATATGTGCTAGAGAATATATATGTTTTCCCTTTAAATGATGTATAATATCATTTATGATTTTGAAGGAGGACCCACTCCAAATAAAAGGATTTTTACCAATCTACACCTGTGTCCCATCTCCCATAGACCACGCTAACCACCTTTTTATGAGTGGCAAAAAAACTAAAAATTTATTCCAAAAGTTTGAATTCGAAGGGTATTTATACTATTCAGATTTCATCCATAATACAACATCCACACCTTTTGTTGTTTTTTTGAAGATGAGATATAATCAATATATTATTACAATGATGAGTGTTCCATATATAGGGAACATATGGTGACCATCCATGAAAATATGCGTCTCTTGAATAATCAATAACTATTTATTATTATCATTTACTTATAATATATGATATTTAATAATCAATAATTATATTATTAATTATTATTCTAAGAGAATGTCTTCTCGATGTTGTCCAAACAGCAACACTCCCTCTCAACGAGGGAGACATTTTGCATCATGTCAAGCTTCTCTTTGAAGTATACAAACTTCAAAATAGACTAATGACACTTGTCTGTCAGTCTTGGGAGATGACTCTCTCGCACCTGAACCAAGGAGAAATGCCTTATGAAACTTTCCCTCTGAGCCAATTAAATCTCTCTAAGATCAGGCTCACTCTAGTTCTGCATGTAATAGCACATAACATCTTTAGTCTTTATCATTCCTTGTCAAATCACCATTACTAGGACAAAGACCACTCCAGGATATTTCACCACAAGTACGCACATGTGAGTGAATGTCAATTTGATGCTAACTGAGATGAATATTAGTGAACAATTAATTGTAGTTTCTTTATATGATAGGAAGGAAATGATCTAAATTCATTCATTTTAAAATTGCAGTTGGCCTTTTATCAGACAAATCCAATCGATGTTTACACATAACCGTGAATATTTCAATATGTGAATATTTTTTTTTTACAACATATGCACACTGTAGATATAATGCAATGTTAACAAGGGCCACATGGAAGTCTATTTTTCACCCAGGAAAAAATTAGTTTCATTGATGTTTAAGTAGAATTAAAGGAAACTTTCTAGTACAAAAAATTTGCAATTTACAAACCATGCTTAACCTGTCAAACAAAAAGAGTTTTTTTCCTCTACACACTCTATGCTCTGTCCCATAGTGATTTTACATCAGGTAGACCTTCTATCACTAGAGTAAGTTATACCCAAAATATTAAAACATTATTAATATTGAATGAATTTAAATAGCATATCTGCCAATGTCTTTTCTAGAACATGTGATGAGTATCGATGTTGATCACTACATCATTATATACTTCTTCAAACATCAACTACCCAATCTGCTTCCAGGGCATGTTTTGATAGCTAGTCTGCCCAGGAGTTGAATTGTTTGTGTAAATGAATTCAATTTATCCAGCTGAAATACTACTTGAGGTAAAAAAATATTCTTTTTCCACGGAAATAAGGGGAGAGAATTTAAGTGTGAATTCCCAACAAACCAATCTATTACAACCTTCAAATCCCCAACCACCATTAATTCTTCTATCAAACATTTATCTTCAAATTGAATAAGACACCATAATCCAAACAACTCTGCTTTATTGTTGGTACCTTCACCAACAACAAGATAGCCTTTGAAGAAATGTTGAACATTGAATTTGAGGACATTGCCAACACCACATACCCCTCCTGCAGCAACTCCATCAAAGAACCCAATGGGTTTTTCTTCAAAATAAACAAGGTTCATAATATAATCAAGTCGCTCATCCCTATATTTTCCAGACATATCCTTAATAGACAAAACAATTCTAGAACATATCACAACTTCATTCCTATGAAGATCCTCAAACAATATCTTATTTCCATATCTCAAGATACCCGAAATAACATGGAGTGGGACTACCATATTACTTGGGAAAGACAGGAACCAAGACAAGAAATTCTCATTCAAAGATGGGAGATTCCAAGAGCCAATTAAAATTAATTGTGCACAAATTGTTAGAATATTGTGTTTGTTTAACCATAGACAATGCTACACCATTGTCACACAACCATAGGCACAAATCCATCCTCAAGCACCTTAACCTTTGATAGAAAAAATGATTATGGGAAGCCTCACTAGAACCAATAGATAACCAAGAGAGAGAGAGAGAGAGAGAGAGAGAGTACCTTTCTCCTAAGGTAGTGCACCAAGCAAAAACTCCCAAACCACAGACCAATACTAGTGCCTAGTTGCAGTTGTTGCAACTGCGCTCTTCCTCTAGAATTGCACACCACTTTTTTTAGTGTGAGTGTGTTACCAAATGAGCTCAAGTTCCTTCTACTTATACTAATCTAGCCAGGTCAACTGGTGTCTCTTCAAGAAGGGACGACCTATCCTTTTCTGCATATAATACTTCAATATTACTTATTGTGTTGAGTTGACTTGTCCTCCAAGGTTTTAACACATATGTTTAGGTTTTCTTATTGTTTCCAGAATATTCTATTATATTCAAAGGTTTATCCATGGAGTTTGATACCTCTCGCAGCTACCAAAACATCATCATGGACCTCCTTCCATATAGACTGTGAAACTTCACATTGTACAAACAAAATATTTTTTGTCTCTTCTGATTTGAAGCAAAGAGTGCAAGTTGATGGACCTACTCCACCCCTGAGTTTGTAATTTTCACCATTAAGGGCACAATCTTGTAGACACAACCAAAAAATTGAATAATTTTTACAAGTACCTATAATTTCCATAATTCTTTGTGCCACCATACATGATCCACCTTCACATGTTGTGTTATTAATGCATCATATGCAGCCTTTACATTCATTGTTCCCTTAGATTGATTCCAAGACTAAATGATAGTATCCTCGGCATCATTGAGTGAAATTCCACTTTTCGTTAACATCACCAAGAATCCATTCCATTCCACATCCAAATCGCCAACAAGTTCAAGTTCTTTTTCCGAGGTCCATCTTTGTGGAGCTGAGACATTTAATGTACTAGAGGAAGAAATGTGCACTAGGGAATAGATATGTTTTCCATTTAAATGATGTATAAGAGAATTTGAAAGTTTGAAGGTGGAACCACTCCCAATAAAATGATATTGTCCAATTTGCATCTGTGTCCCATCTCCCACAAACAAAGCTAACCACTTTTTTATGAGTGGAAAAGATACTAAGAAGCTCTTCCAAAATTCTGAAGCCAAAGGGTATTTGTACTGTTCATATCGCATCCATAATACAACATCCACACCTTTTTTTGTTTTTATTAATATGAGATATAATCGATATATTATTACAATGATGAGTGTTCCATATATAGGGAACATATGGTGACCATCCATGAAAGGATGCATCCCTTGAATAATCAATAAATATTTATTATTATCATCTACTTATTATATATGATATTTAATAATCAATAATTATATTATTAATTATTGTTCTAAGAGAATGTCTTCCCAATGTTTTCCAAACATAAACACTCCCTCTCAATGAGGGAGACATTATACATCATGCCAATCTTGTCTTTGAAGTATACAAACTTCACCCTAGACTCATGACACTTGTCTACCAGTCTTGGGAGACATCTTTCTCCCACCTGAATCGAGGAGAAAATCCTTTTGCGGCTCTCCCTCTGAGCCAATTAACTCTCTCTAAGATTAGTCTCACTCTGGGTCCTCATGTAATAGCATATAGAATCTTGAGTCTTTATCATTCCTTGTCAAATAACCATGACTAGGACAAATACCACACCAGGATCTTTCACCACAAGTACACACATGTGAGTGAATGTCAGCCTGATGCTAACTGACACATAGAAATCACTTCAAGCACATCAAGTTCATATTATTCCTTGTGATCATGATCCATGAAGGACTATGTCTGGGCCCATTTACAACAAGAGCAACTTTATGATAAATGTATCCTATCTCCCTTGGTCTACAACCCAATCTAGGAGAAGGTCCACCTGATGTTGAAACATCAACACTCCCTCTTATCTAGGTAGGTATCTTTCCATAGTAGTACACAATTATTGTCCAGAGACACACAGTCTTCGCCAATGGTACACAACCACCATAGTAGGAAAAGGTTTGTCACACATGGCACTCCCATGTGGAATTCTAGAGGCTACTCCCTCTAGGAACACTTAGGGTCAACTCCCCATAGTGTGTGATGTTAAGGTCAACTCCATTAACATGTCCTCATGTGCTCTCCACAAGGGACGTTTCCTCGTGTTCTCTCCACAAGGGACGTTAGGATATAAGCCCAAACACACTTATCCCTTCTTGGATAAGTGTCATCACATATCAAATCAACTCAATTCATAGAGGAGTATGATCTAGAGAATTAATGTCACGCATGGCACTCCCATGTGTACTTCTAGAGTCTACTCCCTCTAGAAACACTAGGGTCAACTCCCCATAGTGTGTGATGTCTAGGTCAACTCCCTTGACATGTCCTCATGTTCTCTCCACAAGGGACATTGGGCTATAATCCCAAAAAAACTTATGCCTTCTTGGATAAGTGTCATCAAAGATGAAATCAACTTAGTCATAGAGGAGTACGATATGGAGAATGTCTCAAGAAGTTGCAATCATCAACACTCCCTCTCAGCGATGGAGGCATTCTTTTCCATGCCAAGTCTTTCACAGAAGTACTTGAACTTCATCTCGATTTGGTAAGAACATTACCAAACTTCTCATTTGTAGGAGGGTACTACACCGGTACTTCCTTCATTTGCACCATGTCTCAGATGTAATGGTACTTGATATCAATGTGGTTTGATTTGTCATGAAACATTGGATTCTTCTGAGATCTTCACACAACTTTGGTTACCATAATGAATAATGGTGGAATCCAATACATGTTGAAATAAATCTGCAAGGATATTTCAAATCCACACTTCTTCACAGAATGACATACTTAATGCAATATACTTTGCTTCTAATGTGCTCAAAGCCACATAATTCTATTTCCTACTACACCAGGAAACCATGGAAGATCCCAAAGTGAAGCAACACTCGAAGGTGTTATTTTTGTCCATTATTCTTTGTGCCCAATTCGATTCAATATATTCCTTCCATATCATATCATTATTTGAAGTATATCTCAGAATATTTCCAACTATGCCTCACAGATATCTAAACACATATTACTTCACAACAATCCAATGTGTTTATCTTGGCTAGCTCATAAACTAGATAAGTGCACTCACTGCATAGAAAATATGTGGTCTAGTGTTAAGAAGATACATCAATGATCCAATCAACTATCTGTACAAGTTCATATCAATCTCGTCGGAATCGGAAGAAGACACACTCAGTTTCTTCAAATCCACCACCATTAGTGTAGTCATGGGATTACAGTTCAACATCCCAAACTTATTCAATATACCAATTGTGTACTTCCCCTGTCTTAGGAAGATCTCATCAATTCTCTGCCACACCTCTAGTCCCAAGAAGTAGTGCATCATACCAAGGTCCTTCAGCTCAAAATCGAAGGCCAATGCATACTTGCATTCAACAATAAATCTCTTTGTACCGGTGAGGAATAAATCATCAACGTAGAGGACCAAAATTAGGGACTCACCATTAACAGTCTTGTAGTACAGGATGGGATTGACAACACTTTTGATTAAACCCAAAATCATTAGGTGTCCATCAATCCTCTCATATCAAGCTTGATATGGTTTCTTGAGTCCATACAAGTCCTTCTTCAACCTGCAAACATGAGACTCTTCTCAGGTATCACGAAACTATCTGGTTGCTCAATATATACTTCTTCCTCAATATCTCCATTGAGAAAGGTTTTATTTACATCCATCTGATGTACCCTCCAACCCATGCATGATGTAGGGGAAATAATCATCCAGATAGAAGTGTATCGAGCAATAGGAGAAAATGTATCCTCATAATATATTCCCTCCACCTGAGAGAATCCTCTAGCAACAAATCTCATTTTGTGCCTCTCGATGCTCCCATAAACTATGTGTTTGATCTTGTAGATCCATTTGGAATTCACTACAGACTTCCCCTCATGTCTCAGAACAATATCCCACACATAATTCTTCATGATGGATTGATACTCCTCCATCATGACATCTCTCCATAGTGGATGACTAGTTGCCTCCTCATAACAGGAAGGCTCATAATCAATGATGTGGCACATAAATGCAACATAGCACAAATATCTCTAAGGAATTTTTCTCTCTTGGAAGGTACCACGAAGAGTTGCATGTACTTCTTCCTCCTGCAGAGTCTGAAGATCCCATGTAGGTCTCTTCTGACCTACTTCAATATCTCTAGGAACATCAACTGGAGCTATAGATCAATGTGATCAATTTGATCAATAGGATCAATTGTCTCCCTCTGAACTGATGGAGCGTGAGGGGGAGAAGGCACCATCTCTTCCTATATGTCACTGACAATTTCCATATGAGATCATCTATATCTCATGAAGTATACCTCCTCCTTAAGGGTAACATATCTTCTCACCCTAATCTATCTATAACCAGGGATGAAGATCCAATATGCGTTCGAATACCCACTGCACCCCAGAAATGTATGATTTCTGCCTGAAGGGACTAGAATGGTCCTTTTCTCCTTGGGTACATGAATGTATATTGGACACCCAAATATCCTGAATTGTCTAACCTCGGGCTTCACTCCAATGAAGGCCTCCTCAGAAATCATGTTCCTCAAAGTCTTATGAGGACTTCTATTCTGAACATACACTACAATCATGGATGCATTTTCCCACATAAAAATAGGTAAATGATGGTGATGCTAAGTAATATTGGACCATACTTGATATATAGAGGTTCCCTCATGAAACCAATGTCTCAGAAACCTGAAAAACATCAACACTCCTTCTGGAGCTAGAGATAACTCCTCCACTATCTTTGCTCCCTCTGACACTAAAGGTAGTTCTTCATCCTTTTCTAGAGGTAACTCAATCTCTACTCCCTCTATATTTAGTAACACCTCCCTCTCTCGGAGTTTCTCTACATATATTAGAATTGTTGTCATGCCTCCTTCCTCAACATCACATGGCTCGACTCATGTACTAGGATTGCTACACTTGCTCCCTCCGAGTCTCATAATCTGTTTTACTCCTCTACTAGATCTACCATAGTTTTTCTACAGTCGGTCTTGACTCATTGTATCCATGATCATTGGATTTTTCTTTGCTATTTTGCATGGTCCCATCCTGGGAGGTACATTGCTCCTAAAGACTTCCTGTATCTAAGCATTATGTCTGGCAATATCTCTCATTGATATCATGTTGGAAGGTCTTTCCCTCCATGTCTGCCTCCTGTGACCATCATTATGTCTCCTTATCAGAGCTATTAAATGTGACTTTCCCAGAACAAGAAACAAGAACCACAAAAAACATCTCCTAGAGGAGATCAATTTATCTTGTGAACAACTATATACATTGACCCTCCAAATAATATGTCTTCTACTATGACCAACACACATCCATCATGTACTCGATGTCATATGGATATGAACACACATCCATCATATACTCGATGTCATACAACTACCAACATACATCCAACACATACTCGATGTCATATGACTACCAACATACATCCATCATATACTCGATGTCATAAAACTAACCATGTTGATTTTCTAGTGTTAAATTAATCAAGCACAATTTTCCACAAGTGGTAATTACTTCCAATAATATATGATATTACTTTAGTAAACACTAGAACATCACTAAGTAACTCAGAAAATTTCAACTTCTTAGTCTCTTCCTTAGATCACTTGTCCCATGTGTGAGAGAGAAAAAATATGTGTGTCTATTGTTGTGTCTTTCAAGTGTCTTTTTATAGTAATATTATATTGATCCAAAAAAAAGGACACCTCCCAACATTTTACTCTACTCTCATTTTCCTAAGCCCTCGTGTGAAGGAGTCAAGCCTAGTCCCTCTCTAATACCATGTTGTTTTTCTTAATATGAGATATAATCGATATAGTATTACAATGATGAATTTTCCATATATAGGGAACATATGGTGACCATCCATTAAAGGATGTGTCCCTTGAATAATCAATAACTATTTATTATTATCATTTAATTATTATATATGATATTTAATAATCAATAATTATATTATTAATTATTATTCTAAGAGAATGTATTCCTGATGTTGTCCAAACATCAATACCTTTAAGGCAGTTTTTCACCAATGAATGTTTTGAAAACCCCATCCACCTAGGATATTTAGCCTAGAAATCCTATCCCATCTAACTAAATAGAGCCTGATGTTTTTCCTAGCTCCTTTCCAAAGGAACCGAGAGAAAATCTTAAAATATTATACTTGATTTTTTCTAGAACCTTTGCTAAACTGAGCCACTAGACTGGCATAATTTGTGGTACATATTCAATAAGCACCATTCTTCCACCCAGAGACAACCACCTATAAGTCCAATGACCAGTTTTATTTTTCACCTTTTGAAGGAGCCATATCCAGTCTGAGACCCTATAATCATTAGGTTTCAAATGAAAACCAAGATATTTCATACCTTGATCCAAAAATTTAAAAGGAATTTCAAAAATCTCCACAATCTTTCCCAACAACTCCTCTTCCAAATTGTGTGCAAGAAAACATGATTTCTAATAGTTTATCTCCATCCCTGAGGCCATAAAGAAACTTGTTATAATTTTCTTGAACTCCATCCATTCTTCAACTGATCCAACACCTAAAATTACTACATCATCCACAAAAAATAAGTGAGAAATGATGGGCCCTCTTGCAACCTTTAACCCTCAGAATTTTCCTTCAGAAACAACCTTTTTCAACATTCTATTAAGTCATTCCACCACCAAGAGAAACAACAATGGGGAAAGAGAGAAACCTTGCCTCAATCCCTTGTGACTTTTAAAAAAATTCGTAGTGGATCCATTTACCAAAACAACAAAGTTTTCACTAGTTACACATCCCATAATCCATTGTACCACCTCCCACTTCAGACCTATTTCAATTAGCATCATTCTTAGATAGTTCCAGTTTCCTTTATCATAGGATTTATTAAGATCCAATTTCAATATCAGTGATTTCATGTTTTTTGTTTTGACAGAGTGCATGCATTCATGTGCAAGATGTCCATCGAAAATTAGTTTATCTTTTAGAAATCCAAATTGCTCCTTCGAGATGCTTGTAGCCAACTTTTCTTTTATCCTGTATGAAATGATAGTTCCAGTTTACTTTATCATAGGCTTTATTAATATCCAATTTCAATATTAGTGATTTCATCTTCTTTGTTTTCACAGAGTGCATGCATTCATCTGCAAGACCTACAACATAAAAAATTAGTCTATCTTTCAGAAATCCAAATTGCTCCTCTGAGATGTTTGTAGCCAAATTTTATTTTATCCTGTATGCAATTATTTTTGTAATAAATTTATAGAAAAATCATATAAATCTATAGTCCTGGAATTATTAAATGATGCAAGTTTGGATTCCCTTGGAATTAGTTCCACAAAGGTAGCATTCAGAGATCCAAAAACCCTTCTAGTGTGTCTAGACTCTTCCACAACAAACTATAAATCATTGCCCATTATGTCAAAGAAGTGTTGGAAAAATTATTTTGTCCACCCATCAGGCCCAGGACTTTTGTCCCTAGGAATCATACCCATCGTATTTTCCACCTCATGAAGGGAAATCTATTTTCCAACATCATCACTTTCTTCATTTGAGAAATAATGCAGCACTTCTTTTATCACATGAAACTGGTTTAATGTGTCTTCCTTCCCTGTAGCTTGATAAAGAGACCTATAAAATTTGTAATATACTAACCTTATATATTCCTATGAAGATAAAGTTGAACCATCCAAATCTGCAATGTCCCAAATGGAGTTGATGACCCTTTTGTGTTCAACATATTTATGAAACAATTTTTTGTTGTGGTCTCCACTTTCTAGCCAAATTTCCCGACTCGTAAGGTGCCAAGTTTCTTCCTCATGGTTAAGTGTCAAACTTACTCTTCACAACTGAACCTAAAACAATCTTGTCTTCAACAGAAAATATTTGTGAGTGGATTTTAAGGAAAACCTCTGCCATTTTTTTGTCTATTTGCTTTAACTCTAATTGAAGTTTCTTATTTTTCCCCAATTGCAAAAGGGCCATTGCTTCCTTCAACTTCTTCAAATTATATACTATTAAACTCATAGTTGATGGACTCTTCCATGAATCCATAGAATTCCAAACAGACTGAACCAAAGTGTTAAAGTCTGAACCCTTCAACCACACTTGATTGAACTTAAAAGCAGTGAAGTTTTGATCAATGTTTTCCTCTACTTGCAAGCTAACATGATTGTGATCTGAAATGGAGGAATTTATAACCCATATCCTCCATCTTCCAAAACTCTCCAAGAAAGTCTCCTTGATAAGAAACTTGTCAAGTCTCTTTGAAATTCCATCCTCACCCAAATGCCCATTGCTCCACATAGGTGTTATACAAAATTTTGTCGCAATAAGTGATACTGCCTATTCTCTGAGATCTAAAACATAGAACTTTGGAAGATAATTGAGAGAAAGTCTTCTTTGGAAGGATCAACTCTAAACAAATCCCTAAATTACAAAGTTACTGTTTGTTTCTTTCCATAAAGATGTGACAACTTCACTTGTCTCTTGCTTCATCACTGTAAGGTGCAACAATGTCTCCTTTTTTTGAGGTTTGAGGGTGCGACAACCTTTGTACATGGGAGAAAAGAAAAAATTCTCGAAGATGCTCAAAGATAAGTTTCTATGATGAGTTGTTTTTTGACCGGTTTGGATCTCACCCATCTCTCCTAATTTAGTGAGATCCTAACCTCCTCATGGCTTCCTCTCCAATCTATAAATGGAGTCATCTTCTAAAGGGAAAGGATAATAAGTGATGAGTAATAAAATAATTGTGAATTGAGAATAGCTCCTGGTTTGTAATTGAGAGTTTGTGAACTTTATTTTGGTACTAAGAGATTTGGGCTAAAGTATTCAAGAGATGGTGATGGAACTTATGGAGGCTACTTGGGTATTGGAACATTCAACTGCTGGAAGGAGTTTTTCAATGCCAAGGCTTGGTTGTAAGACGCTTCTTAATTTATTAATACAATTATATTTTCCCTTTCCCATAAAGTTGGTATATCATCTTTATTCTATTTCTCCTTGGCCATCTACATAGATAAATATCGAAATATGTGTTGTATTGTTGCTTTCACTTATTCTGTTTGGTTCTTACACAGGTCTATAGAAAAAGACTTTGGGATCGAATTTGGAGCTTCAATTAGCGAAACAAAACTTTGGATAAAAATGTATGAATTACTTATCTACTCATATCTTGATTCTAAATTTAAGGAAAGGAATTTATATTGTTTGTTTTGTTCTAGTTTTGAGTTCCTGGACTAGGGAGATTAGTTTGTGTCCTCACTCACTAATTTATCCACAAAAAATGGAGACCATATTGGGGATAAATATTCTAGATGTGTTCTCTTAGTTTGCTTCCTATGTCTTGTTTGAGTCTTTCTGAGTCATCACGTGGCCTTGTTTGATCAATCGATCTAAAATTCCATTGAAGAGTCCAGGAATTTTTTTAATTTTTATGAGTTTTCACTGCTTGTCGTGTCCTTGTTTAAGGTATAGAGCAACATTATCTCACTATGATATTCCTTCTGCATGCAACAAGTTGAATTGTTGCACTGTCTATCAAAGCAACCTAGGACAACCTATGAAAAATGATATTTTGATTTTTCTTTCTTTTCCAGGTCTTTGATCTGATGTTTGGAGTGTTTTTTCACTGGTTAATTCATTGATTTACAATCTTCTTGATGATCTAGAGTTTATTTTTCACCATTAAAAGTTTTTCTTATTATTTCTTATTTATTTTGAATTGAAAAGGTTATAATCTCTCAGTTGTATCTTTGAGTGCTTTTCAATTTAAGATTTTAAATTGTTCTCTTGAGGGCTTTTGATAGTAACAAAGTAATCTTTCTGGTTTGAAGTTTTTGTGTGGTGCATTTCTAAGCTTGCATTTTAGAGAAAAAAATGCATGGTCTTTGACTTATATATTAAGCACCTATTGCATTCAAAGAGTGATTTTCATTTCTTTCTTTGACATTTGTAATTGTTTCTTTGCTTGAAATCTCTTGCTCCATTCTATAGATAGCTTTCATCGAAAGAAAAGATTGCATTTCATTCATATTTTCTTTGAAGTCTTCTTGGAGTAAAGTATCATACATCATCATTGAGTTGCATCCACAATCTCTTTTAAGTGAGAAAAAAACTTAAAATGAAACTAAATTAAAAAATTTAGTAACAATGTGTGGGTAGGTAGAGATGTGTTCCGACATATTTAAACGTAGGACCTGTTGTTATTTGTTAGCGCTACAATCTGGGGACTGTGTGGTTCACCCATGTACCTTCGAGTAAATTGGGAGGCTCCTTTCAAATGATTGTGGATTAAACAACACTACCACGGATTTGAGCTCCCACGTACCTTGAGTATATCGGGAGACTCTTATAGGACCTGAAACCGAGAACCATTTTGATTGTCTTGTTGTCACAATACATCGAGAACAACACTTGAGGAGATTACTGTGTACATATTTCTAGGTAGTCGGGTAATATGTCCAAGGCTATTGTTTATCGTCCTTGGTTGGTGCTTTGAATGATTGGGTCGAGTATTACTATTGGACCCTACAATATATCGTGAGTTGTGATGACTTGACACTCATGTGAGATTCCTCCTATTGACCCCATCTATTCACACGATTGCTTGTTTTCTTTAAACTTTGATAGAGTGTGTTATTTATTTTAGTGGATGCTAGCTTGAGTTTATCTCTATGGCGTCAGTTCCTGGAACTCCCAATGAAGAAACCCCTTTTCTCAGAGAACCTTTCGTTTTTCCTTCTATTGGAAACATTGGTCCTCCTTACATTGCTACTTTGATTTTACCGGGACTCACCATAGGGTAACCCATGTGGTTGTTTTCCACTCCAATTTTTCCAAATGTGCCTACTATTTGAAATGCACCTAGTGTTCTGAAAGCACACCCTCCCTCTCAAGAATGGCCTCAAGAATGGTCACCTCATGTTGATCCTTTACCTTCTTTTCCCATTGAATTTTCTTCTTTTTCTTCTTCTTCACCTAGTGAAAGCCTCACTACTAGTAACCAAGATATTAAGATGATGAATAAAAATAAGAACAAGAAGAAGAAAAGTCAACAAAAGTTCATCGATAAGCCTATCACCAAAACTTGCAAACCCAAATTCCCTTGCAGGCTTTGCAAGGGTGATCACCTTCTCAAGGATTGTCATGGTATTCCCAAGTTTGTAGAAGTATGGTCTTAGGTTTCTTCTCAATCTGGATCATCATCCACTTCAATTCATATTGGTGACAACCCATCGACTAGTAATTAGGATGAAAGTAAGAAGGGTAAAGTCAAATTTCCTTGTTATTTAAGGATATGCACCACACCTACCTTTGTCCTCGCATGGATGAAGCTTCATATATTTTGAAAAATATTGTTTATAACCAACAACAACTTCCAACAACTTACTGTAAAATCTCTCCCAACCTGCCATTAGTTGTTGGACTGGTCAATCTAGTTCCATCCTTGGTTAGTCTGGTTGATCAAGTGGTCAATTTGGTTTCATCTTCATTTTACCTAGTTGATAAAGTGGTCGATCTGATTCCTTTATTGGTCAATCCCACTCTTCCATTGAAGAGTGAAACCCAAGTGATTGATCTAATTCTATCATCAATCGATCTCACTCTTCCATTAAAGAGTGAAACCCAAGTGATCGATATGATTGCATCATCGATCCATCCCACTCTTCCATTAAATAGTGAAACCCACGTGATTGATCCGGTCCCCTATTCACTAAATCCCACTTCTCCTTCAAAGAGTGAAGATGTCACTCAGGTATTTATTGTTACTGCAGATTCCTTTGGACAAGGGGGAATTCCACCCTTTCCAACATAACCCCCTCCAAGAAATGCGATTACCATTGATTGGAATGCTCTAACAAAACCTCATCTTCCTTCTTACACACCTTTCCAAATTGTTGTTTAGGTTTGAGGTAGGAATCATCTTAACAATATAATAGACGAAGGAGATTATATTGGCATCCTATCCTCAAATATTTGGCAAGGTATTGGTTCACCTCAGCTTGCATTGGTGACTCAAAATATATTATATTTTAATAGAAGGTTTAGTAAACCTTTAGGGATCCTTCCTCAATTTCCTATTACTTT